>CM040929.1:7631286-7661286 GCA_023029165.1 Gobiocypris rarus
TTTTGCCCACCCTGTTATCATTTTGTCCACCCTGTTATCATTTTGTCCACCCTGTTATCATATTGTCCACCCTGTTATCATTTTGCCCAACCCTGTTATCATTTTGTCCACCCTGTTATCATTTTGTCCACCCTGTTATCATTTTGCCCACCCTGTTATCATTTTGCCCACCCTGTTATCATTTTGCCCACCCTGTTATCATTTTGTCCACCCTGTTATCATTTTGTCCATCCTGTTATCATTTTGTCCACCCTGTTATCATTTTGTCCACCCTGTTATCATTTTGCCCACCCTGTTATCATATTGTCCACCCTGTTATCATTTTGTCAACCCTGTTATCATTTTGTCCACCCTGTTATCATTTTGTCCACCCTGTTATCATTTGTCCACCCTGTTATCATTTTGTCCACCCTGTTATCATTTTGCCCACCCTGTTATCATATTGTCCACCCTGTTATCATTTTGTCAACCCTGTTATCATTTTGTCCACCCTGTTATCATTTTGTCCACCCTGTTATCATTTTGCCCACCCTGTTATCATTTTGCCCACCCTGTTATCATTTTGCCCACCCTGTTATCATTTTGCCCACCCTGTTATCATTTTGCCCACCTGTTATCATTTTGTCAACCCTGTTATCATTTTGCCCACCCTGTTATCATTTTGTCCACCCTGTTATCATTTTGCCCACCCTGTTATCATTTTGCCCACCCTGTTATCATTTTGTCCCTGTTATCATTTTGTCAACCCTGTTATCATTTTGTCCACCCTGTTATCATTTGTGTCCACCCTGTTATCATTTTGCCCACCTGTTATCATTTTGCCCACCCTGTTATCATTTTGTCCACCCTGTTATCATTTTGCCCACCCTGTTATCATTTTGTCAACCCTGTAATCATTTTGTCAACCCTGTTATCATTTTGTCAACCCTGTTATAATTTTGTCCACCCTGTTATCATTTTGTCAACCCTGTTATCATTTTGTCAACCCTGTTATCATTTTGTCAACCCTGTTATCATTTTGTCAACCCTGTAATCATTTTGTCAACCCTGTAATCATTTTGTCAACCCTGTAATCATTTTGTCAACCCTGTTATCATTTTGCCCACCCTGTTATCATTTTGTCAACCCTGTTATCATTTTGTCAACCCTGTTATCATTTTGTCAACCCTGTTATCATTTTGCCCACCCTGTTATCATATTGTCCACCCTGTAATCATTTTGTCAACCCTGTAATCATTTTGTCAACCCTGTAATCATTTTGTCAACCCTGTAATCATTTTGTCAACCCTGTAATCATTTTGTCAACCCTGTAATCATTTTGTCAACCCTGTAATCATTTTGTCAACCCTGTAATCATTTTGCCCACCCTGTTATCATTTTGCCTGTTATCATTTTGTCAACCCTGTAATCATTTTGTCAACCCTGTTATCATTTTGTCAACCCTGTTATAATTTTGTCCACCCTGTAATCATTTTGCCCACCCTGTTATCATATTGTCCACCCTGTTATCATTTTGCCCACCCTGTTATCATATTGTCCACCCTGTAATCATTTTGCCCACCCTGTTATCATATTGTCCACCCTGTAATCATTTTGCCCACCCTGTTATCATATTGTCCACCCTGTAATCATTTTGCCCACCCTGTTATCATATTGTCCACCCTGTTATCATTTTGTCCACCCTGTTATCATTTTGCCCACCCTGTTATCATTTTGCCCACCCTGTTATCATTTGTCCACCCTGTTATCATTTTGCCCACCTGTTATCATTTTGTCCACCCTGTTATCATTTTGCCCACCTTGTTATCATTTGTCCACCCTGTTATCATTTTGCCCACCTGTTATCATTTTGTCCACCCTGTTATCATTTTGCCCACCCTGTTATCATTTTGTCAACCCTGTTATCATATTTTCCACCCTGTAATCATTTTGTCAACCCTGTTGTCATTTTGCCCACCTTGTTATCATTTTGCCCACCCTGTTATCATTTTGTCAACCCTGTTATCATATTGTCCACCCTGTAATCATTTTGTCCACCCTGTAATCATTTTGCCCACCCTGTTATCATTTTGTCACCCTGTTATCATTTTGCCCACCTGTTATCATTTTGCCCACCCTGTTATCATTTTGCCCACCCTGTTATCATATTGTCACCCTGTAATCATATTGTCAACCCTGTTATCATATTGTCCACCCTGTAATCATTTTGTCCACCCTGTTATCATTTTGCCCACCTGTTATCATTTTGCCCACCCTGTTATCATTTTGTCCACCCTGTTATCATATTGTCCACCCTGTTAATCATTTTGTCCACCCTGTTATCATTTTGCCCACCTTGTTATCATTTTGCCCACCCTGTTATCATTTTGTCCACCCTGTAATCATTTTGTCCACCCTGTAATCATTTTGCCCACCCTGTTATCATTTTGCCCACCCTGTTATCATTTTGTCCACCCTGTAATCATTTTGCCCACCCTGTTATCATTTTGCCAACCCTGTTATCATTTTGTCAACCCTGTTGTCATTTTGTCAACCCTGTTATCATATTGTCCACCCTGTAATCATTTTGTCAACCCTGTTATCATATTGTCCACCCTGTAATCATTTTGTCAACCCTGTTATCATTTTGCCCACCCTGTTATCATTTTGTCCAACCCTGTTATCATTTTGTCAACCCTGTTATCATTTTGCCCACCCTGTTATCATATTGTCCACCCTGTAATCATTTTGTCCACCCTGTTATCATATTGTCCACCCTGTAATCATTTTGTCCACCCTGTTATCATATTGTCCACCTGTAATCATTTTGCCCACCCTGTTATCATTTTGTCAACCCTGTTATCATTTTGCCCACCCTGTTATCATATTGTCCACCCTGTAATCATTTTGTCAACCCTGTTATCATATTGTCCACCCTGTAATCATTTTGTCCACCCTGTTATCATTTTGCCCACCCTGTAATCATTTTGTCAACCCTGTTATCATTTTACCCACCCTGTTATCATATTGTCCACCCTGTTATCATTTTGTCCACCCTGTTATCATATTGTCCACCCTGTAATCATTTTGTCCACCCTGTTATCATTTTGCCCACCCTGTTATCATTTTGTCAACCCTGTTCTCATTTTGCCCGCCCTGTTATCATATTGTCCACCCTGTAATCATTTTGTCCACCCTGTTATCATATTGTCCACCCTGTAATCATTTTGCCCACCCTGTTATCATTTTGTCAACCCTGTTATCATTTTGCCCACCCTGTTATCATATTGTCCACCCTGTAATCATTTTGTCAACCCTGTTATCATATTGTCCACCCTGTAATCATTTTGTCCACCCTGTTATCATTTTGCCCACCCTGTAATCATTTTGCCCACCCTGTAATCATTTTGTCAACCCTGTTATCATTTTGCCCACCCTGTAATCATTTTGTCAACCCTGTTATCATTTTGTCAACCCTGTTGTCATTTTGTCCACCCTGTTATCATTTTGCCCACCCTGTTATCATTTTGTCAACCCTGTTATCATTTTGTCAACCCTGTTGTCATTTTGTCAACCCTGTTATCATATTGTCCACCCTGTAATCATTTTGTCAACCCTGTTATCATATTGTCCACCCTGTAATCATTTTGTCAACCCTGTTATCATTTTGTCAACCCTGTTATCATTTTGTCAACCCTGTTATCATTTTGCCCACCCTGTTATCATATTGTCCACCCTGTAATCATTTTGTCAACCCTGTTATCATATTGTCCACCCTGTAATCATTTTGTCAACCCTGTTATCATTTTGTCAACCCTGTTATCATTTTGTCAACCCTGTTATCATTTTGCCCACCCTGTTATCATATTGTCCACCCTGTAATCATTTTGTCAACCCTGTTATCATTTTGTCAACCCTGTTATCATTTTGTCAACCCTGTTATCATTTTGCCCACCCTGTTATCATTTGTCCACCCTGTAATCATTTTGTCAACCCTGTTATCATTTTGTCAACCCTGTTATCATTTTGCCCACCCTGTTATCATATTGTCCACCCTGTAATCATTTTGTCAACCCTGTTATCATATTGTCCACCCTGTAATCATTTTGTCCACCCTGTTAATATTTTGTCCACCCTGTTATCATTTTGTCAACCCTGTTATCATTTTGTCCACCCTGTTATCATTTTGCCCACCCTGTTATCATATTGTCCACCCTGTTATCATTTTGCCCACCCTGTTATCATTTTGTCCACCCTGTTATCATTTTGCCCACCCTGTTATCATTTGCCCACCCTGTAATCATTTTGCCCACCCTGTTATCATTTTGCCCACCCTGTTATCATTTTGCCCACTCTGTTATCATATTGTCCACCCTGTTATCATTTTGTCAAGTCAACCTATTATCATTTTGCCCACCCTGTTATAATTTTGTCCACCCTGTTATTATTTTGTCCACCCTGTTATCATTTTACCCACCCTGTTATCATTTTGCCCACCCTGTTATCATTTTGTCAAGTGAACCCTGTTATCATTTTGCCCACCCTGTTTTCATTTTGCCCCCCTGTTATCATTTTGCCCACTCTGTTAACATATTGTCCACCCTGTAATCATTTTGTCAAGTCAACCCTGTTATCATTTTGCCCACCCTGTTATCATTTTGTCCACCCTGTTTTCATTTTGTCCACCCTGTTATCATTTTGCCCACCCTGTTATTATTTTGCCCACCATGTTACTCTTTTGCCCATTTTTTGTCGACCCTGTTTTTCATTTTGTCCACCCTGTTTTCATTTTGTCCTCCCATTTATCATTTTGCCCATCCTGTTATCATTTTTTTCCCACCATGTTATCATTTTGTCCACCCTGTTATAATTTTTTTGTCCACCCTGTTATCATTTTGTCCACCCTGTTATATTTTTTTTGTCCACCCTGTTAAAATTTTTTGTCCACCTTATTATTTTGCCCACCCTGTTATCATTTTTTGTCCACCCTGTTAATATTTTGTCAATATTTTGTCCACCCTGTTATCATTTTGTCCACCCTTTTATCATTTTGTCCACCATGTTATCATTTCGTCCACCCTGTTATCATTTTGCCCACCCTGTTTTCATTTTGCCCACCCTGTTTTCATTTTGCCCACCCTGTTATCATTTTGCCCACCCTGTTATCATTTTGCCCATTTTTTGTCCACCCTGTTATCATTTTGCCCATTTTTTGTCCACCCTGTTATCATTTTGTCCACCCTGTTATCATTTGCCCACCCTGTTATCATTTTGCCCACCCTGTTATCATTTTGCCCACCTGTTATCATTTGCCCACCCTGTTATCATTTTGCCCATTTTTGCCACCTTGTTATCATTTTGCCCACCCTGTTACTGTTTTGCCCACCCTGTTACTATTTTGTCCACCCTGCTTTCATTTTGTCCACCCTGTTATTATTTTGCCCACCCTGTTACTATTTGCCCATTTTTGTCCACCCTGTTTTCATTTTGCCCATTTTTGTCCACCGTTTCATTTTGTCCACCGTTTTCATTTTGCCCATCCTGTTTTCATTTTGTCCACCCTGTTATCATTTTGTCCACCCTGTTATCATTTTGCCCACCTGTTACTATTTTGTCCACCCTGTTTTCATTTTGCCCATCCTGTTATAATTTTTGTCCACCCTGTTATAATTTTTGTCCACCCCTGTATCATTTTTGTCCACCCTGTTATCATTTTTGTCCACCCTGTTATCTTTTTTGTCCACCCGGTTATCATTTTTGTCCACCTGTAATTACTTTGTCCACCCTGTTATCATTTTGTCCACCCTGTTATCATTTTGTCCACTCTGTAATTACTTTGTCCACCCTGTTATCATTTTTGTCCACCTGTTATCATTTTTGTCCACCCTGTTATCTTTTTTGTCCACCCCGGTTATCATTTTTGTCCACCCTGTAATTACTTTGTCCACCCTGTTATCATTTTTTGTCCACCCTGTTATCATTTTGTCCACTCTGTAATTACTTTGTCCACCCTGTTATCATTTTTGTCCACCTGTAATTACTTTGTCCACTCTGTTATCATTTTTGTCCACCCTGTTATTATTTTGTCCACCCTGTTATAATTTTTGTCCACCCTGTTATCATTTTTTGTCCACCCTGTTATCATTTTTGTCCACCCTGTTATCATTTTTTGTCCACCCTGTTATCATTTTTTGTCCACCCTGTTATCATTTTTTGTCCACCCTGTAATTACTTTGTCCACCCTGTTATTATTTTGCCCACCCTGTTATTATTTTGCCCACCCTGTTATCATTTTTCCAATTTTTTCCCACCATGTTATCATTTTGTCCACCCTGTAATTACTTTGTCCTACTTTGTCCACCCTGTTATCATTTTGTCCACCCTGTTATCATTTTGCCCACCCTGTTATCATTTTGCCCACCCTGTTATCATTTTGCCCACCCTGTTATCATTTTGTCCACCCTGTTACTGTTTGTCCACCCTGTTATCATTTTTGTCCACCTGTTATCATTTTTGTCCACCCTGTTATCATTTTTTGTCCACCCTGTTATCATTTTTTGTCCACCCTGTTATCTTTTTTTGTCCACCCTGTTATCATTTTTTGTCCACCCTGTTATCATTTTGTCCACCCTGTAATTACTTTGTCCACCCTGTTATTACTTTGTCCACCCTGTTTTCATTTTGCCCACCCTGTTATCATTTTGCCCACCTGTTATCATTTTGCCCACCCTGTTATCATTTTGCCCATTTTTGCCCACCCTGTTATCATTTTGCCCATTTTTTTTCCACCTTGTTATCATTTTGTCCACCCTGTTATCATTTTGCCCACCCTGTTACTGTTTTGGCCACCCTGTTATCATTTTTGTCCACCCTGTTATCATTTTTTGTCCACCCTGTTATCATTTTTGTCCACCCTGTTATCATTTTTTGTCCACCCTGTTATCATTTTTTGTCCACCCTGTTATTACTTTGTCCACCCTGTTATAATTTTTGTCCACCCTGTTATCATTTTTTGTCCACCCTGTTATCATTTTTTGTCCACTCTGTAATTACTTTGTCCACCCTGTAATTACTTTGTCCACCCTGTTATCATTTTGCCCATTTTTTCCACCTTGTTATCATTTTGCCCACCCTGTTACTGTTTGCCCACCCTGTTATCATTTTTTGTCCACCCTGTTATCATTTTTTGTCCACCCTGTTATCATTTTTTGTCCACCCTGTTATCATTTTTTGTCCACCCTGTTATCTTTTTGTCCACCCTGTTATCATTTTTGTCCACCTGTTATCATTTTGTCCACCCTGTTATCATTTTTTGTCCACCCTGTTATTACTTTGTCCACCCTGTTATAATTTTTGTCCACCCTGTTATCATTTTGTCCTCTGTAATTATTTTGTCCACCCTGTAATTACTTTTCCACCCTGTTATCATTTTTGCCCACCCTGTTATCATTTTTGTCCACCATGTTATCATTTTTTGTCCACCCTGTAATTACTTTGTCCACCCTGTTATTATTTTGCCCACCCTGTTATCATTTTTCCAATTTTTCCCCTGTTATCATTTTGTCCACCCTGTTATTACTTTGTCCACCCTGTTATAATTTTTTGTCCACCCTGTAATTACTTTGTCCACCCTGTTATCATTTTGTCCACCCTGTAATTACTTTGTCCACCCTGTTATTACTTTGTCCACCCTGTTATCATTTTTTGTCCACCCTGTAATTACTTTGTCCACCCTGTTATTATATTGTCCACCCTGCTATCATTTTTTGTCCACCTTGTTACTATTGTGTCCACCTTATTATTTTGCCAACCCTGTTAACATTTTGTCCACCCTCTTATCATTTTGCCACCCTGTTATAATTTTGCCCACCCTGTTATCACCTTGTTATCATTTTGCCCACCCTGTTATCATTTTGCCCACCCTGTTACTATTTTGCCCACTTTTTGTCCACCCTGTTTTCATTTTGCCCATTTTTGTCCACCCTGCTTTCATTTTGTCCACCCTGTTATCATTTTTGTCCACCCTGTTATCATTTTTGTCCACCCTGTTATCATTTTGCCCACCCTGTTATCATTTTGCCCATTTTTGTCCACCTGTTTTCATTTTGTCCACCCTGTTATCATTTTTGTCCACTCTTTTATCATTTTGTCCACTCTTTTATCATTTTGCCCACCCTGTTATCATTTTGCCCAACCTCTTATCATTTTGTCCACCCTGTTATTGTTTTGCCCACCCTGTTATCATTTTGCCCACCCTGTTTTCATTTTGCCCACCCTGTTTTCATTTTGCCCACCGTTATCATTTTTGTCCACCCTGTTACTATTTTGTCCAACGTGTTATTATTTTGCCCACCCTGTTTTCAATTTGTCCACCCTGTTATCATTTTGTCCACCCTGTTATTATTTTGCCCACCCTGTTATCATTTTGTCCACCCTGTTATTGTTTTGCCCACCCTTTTATCATTTTGCCCACCTGTTATGATTTTGCCCATTTTTGTCCACCCTGTTTTCATTTTGTCCACCCTGTTATCATTTTTTGTCCACTCTTTTATCATTTTGTCCACTCTTTTATCATTTTGCCCACCCTGTTATCATTTTGCCCAACCTCTTATCATTTTGTCCACCCTGTTATCATTTTGCCCATTTTGTCCACCCTGTTTTCATTTTCCCCACCCGTTATCATTTTTGTCCACCCTGTTTTCATTTTGCCCACCCGTTATCATTTTTGTCCACCCTGTTACTATTTTGTCCACGTGTTATTATTTTGCCCACCCTGTTTTCAATTTGTCCACCCTGTTATCATTTTGCCCACCCTGTTATTGTTTTGTCCACCCTGTTATCATTTTTTTGCCCACCCTGTTATCATTTTATTTTTCCACCATGTTATCATTTTGCCAATTTTTTGTCCACCCTGTTTTCATTTTGTCCACTCTTTTATCATTTTGTCCACTCTTTTATCATTTTGTCCACCCTGTTATTGTTTTGCCCACCCTGTTATCATTTTGCCCATTTTTTGCCCACCCTGTTATCATTTTGCCCACCCTGTTATCATTTTGCCCATTTTTTGCCCACCCTGTTATCATTTTATTTTTCCACCCTGTTATCATTTTGCCCACCCTGTTATCATTTTGCCAATTTTTTGTCCACCCTGTTATCATTTTGTCCACCCTCTTATTATTTTGTCCACCCTGTTATCATTTTGTCCACCCTGTTATCATTTTGTCCACCCTGTTATCATTTTGTCCACCCTGTTATCATTTTGCCCAACCTGTCATTATTTTGTCCACTCTGTGACTATTTTGCCCACCCTGTTATCATTTTTTGTCCACCCTCTTACTATTTTGTCCACCTTGTTATCATTTTGTCCACCCTGTTATCATTTTGTCCATCCTGTTATCATTTTGTCCATCCTGTTATCATTTTGCCCACCCTGTTATCATTTTTTGTCCACCCTGTCATTATTTTGCCCACCCTGTCATTATTTTAACTGATATAATTTCAAAGGAACATGAGTTGTCTAAGGTAATGTAAAGTATGAATTTGTCCCTAACATGGTGGAAATCTAGTGATCTACCGTGTCATTTATTTTGTTTAATAAATCGTTATATTTATTTACCTGAGCTTGACCAAATTTTTCAGAATACCAGGAATGACCCAATTATTATTAATGAGAATTAATTGGTTATTCAGAGATTTAAAATGTTATTGATATTTCATTTTAAGTTAGGTAGTATTGTTTTAGAAGCTGATTGCCAAACAGAACATATATATATATATATAGACATGAGGGTTAAATGTGCGCCTTGCCTCACGTCCCTTCTACTTCAGTTGACCTGAGGATTGTGGGTAATGAGATGTATGCGTTAATATGGTAAAGTCAGATAAACCGCAGTGCTGCACAGGTCAGAGATCCTGATGAATCCCATCAGAGCCACTAATCTGGTTTACAGAGGGGTTTGTGTCCTCAGACCAATGCTTCACCAGAGTTTATCTGAAAAAACACAAGAATATTTGTAATATATTGAAAATCAAATGCACTGTATGGACTTAAATTTAAAAGATTATACTTTATAAATGATAGAATGAATTTATATTTAATAAAAAAAAAAGTATAACCATAACTAGCCATTCAGAATAATTACATAAAGGGGCGGGTCAGTGTGCATGAGGGGCAGAGTTTAGTTCAATTCAATTCACATTTATTTTTATAGCGCTTTTCACAATACATATCAATTTAAAGCAGCTTCACAGAAAAAGCATATGGCTACATTACAATTTAAAGTTATTTGTCCACATTATGCATTTCAGAAATGTTCAAAGGAAACAGATCAGCTAACAATGTATTTATCAGTGTAATAATGAATTAAATTAGGGCACAATGAAGTGAAATAGGAATACATGTAGCAATGATTAGGTTTAAGGAAAAGCAAGGACACGTTGATGCAGCTGTGTCATCTGAAGTCCTCACAGGAGTTAGTCATCTCATCACAGGGGATGGTCATCTGAAGTCCTCACAGGAGTTAGTCATCTCTTCACAGGTGATGGTCATCTGAAGTCCTCGTAGGAGTTAGTCATCTATTCACAGGTGATGGTCATCTGAAGTCCTCAGGAGTTAGTCATCTCCTCACAGGTGATGGTCATCTGAAGTCCTCGCAGGAGTTGGAGTCATCTCTTCACAGGTGATGGTCATCTGAAGTCCTCGCAGGAGTTAGTCATCTCATCACAGGTGATGGTCATCTGAAGTCCTCGCAGGAGTTAGTCATCTCTTCACAGGTGATGGTCATCTGAAGTCCTCACAGGAGTTGGAGTCATCTCTTCACAGGTGATGGTCATCTGAAGTCCTTGCAGGAGTTAGTCATCTCTTCACAGGTGATGGTCATCTGAAGTCCTCGCAGGAGTTAGTCATCTCCTCACAGGTGATGGTCATCTGAAGTCCTCACAGGAGTTAGTCATCTCTTCACAGGTGATGGTCATCTGAAGTCCTCACAGGAGTTAGTCATCTCATCACAGGTGATGGTCATCTGAAGTCCTCACAGGAGTTAGTCATCTCTTCACAGGTGATGGTCATCTGAAGTCCTCGCAGGAGTTGGAGTCATCTCTTCACAGGTGATGGTCATCTGAAGTCCTCAGGAGTTGGAGTCATCTCTTCACAGGTGATGGTCATCTGAAGTCCTCGCAGGAGTTGGAGTCATCTCTTCACAGGTGATGGTCATCTGAAGTCCTCGCAGGAGTTGAGTCATCTCTTCACAGGTGATGGTCATCTGAAGTCCTCCAGGAGTTGGAGTCATCTCTTCACAGGTGATGGTCATCTGAAGTCCTCCAGGAGTTGAGTCATCTCTTCACAGGTGATGGTCATCTGAAGTCCTCGCAGGAGTTAGTCATCTCTTCACAGGTGATGTTCATCTGAAGTCCTCGCAGGAGTTGGAGTCATCTCTTCACAGGTGATTTTCATCTGAAGTCCTCACAGGAGTTAGTCATCTCTTCACAGGTGATGGTCATCTGAAGTCCTCACAGGAGTTAGTCATCTCTTCACAGGTGATGGTCATCTGAAGTCCTCGCAGGAGTTGGAGTCATCTCTTCACAGGTGATGGTCATCTGAAGTCCTCAGGAGTTGGAGTCATCTCTTCACAGGTGATGGTCATCTGAAGTCCTGCAGGAGTTAGTCATCTCTTCACAGGTGATGGTCATCTGATGTCCTCACAGGAGTTAGTCATCTCTTCACAGGTGATGGTCATCTGAAGTCCTCCAGGAGTTGGAGTCATCTCTTCACAGGTGATGGTCATCTGAAGTCCTCCAGGAGTTGGAGTCATCTCTTCACAGGTGATGGTCATCTGAAGTCCTCGCAGGAGTTAGTCATCTCTTCACAGGTGATGTTCATCTGAAGTCCTCAGGAGTTGGAGTCATCTCTTCACAGGTGATGGTCATCTGAAGTCCTCACAGGAGTTAGTCATCTCTTCACAGGTGATGGTCATCTGAAGTCCTCGCAGGAGTTGGAGTCATCTCTTCACAGGGGATTTTCATCTGAAGTCCTCACAGGAGTTAGTCATCTCTTCACAGGTGATGGTCATCTGAAGTCCTCGCAGGAGTTAGTCATCTCTTCACAGGTGATGGTCATCTGAAGTCCTGCAGGAGTTGGAGTCATCTCTTCACAGGTGATGGTCATCTGAAGTCCTCGCAGGAGTTAGTCATCTCTTCACAGGTGATGGTCATCTGAAGTCCTCGCAGGAGTTAGTCATCTCTTCACAGGTGATGGTCATCTGAAGTCCTTGCAGGAGTTAGTCATCTCTTCACAGGTGATGGTCATCTGAAGTCCTCGCAGGAGTTAGTCATCTCTTCACAGGTGATGGTCATCTGAAGTCCTCACAGGAGTTAGTCATCTCTTCACAGGTGATGGTCATCTGAAGTCCTCACAGGAGTTAGTCATCTCATCACAGGTGATGGTCATCTGAAGTCCTCACAGGAGTTAGTCATCTCATCACAGGTGATGGTCATCTGAAGTCCTCGCAGGAGTTGGAGTCATCTCTTCACAGGTGATGGTCATCTGAAGTCCTCGCAGGAGTTGGAGTCATCTCTTCACAGGTGATGGTCATCTGAAGTCCTCGCAGGAGTTGGAGTCATCTCTTCACAGGTGATGGTCATCTGAAGTCCTCGCAGGAGTTGGAGTCATCTCTTCACAGGTGATGGTCATCTGAAGTCCTCCAGGAGTTGAGTCATCTCTTCACAGGTGATGGTCATCTGAAGTCCTCCAGGAGTTGGAGTCATCTCTTCACAGGTGATGGTCATCTGAAGTCCTCGCAGGAGTTAGTCATCTCTTCACAGGTGATGGTCATCTGAAGTCCTCGCAGGAGTTGAGTCATCTCTTCACAGGGATTTTCATCTGAAGTCCTCACAGGAGTTGGAGTCATCTCTTCACAGGTGATGGTCATCTGAAGTCCTCACAGGAGTTGGAGTCATCTCTTCACAGGTGATTTTCATCTGAAGTCCTCACAGGAGTTAGTCATCTCTTCACAGGTGATGGTCATCTGAAGTCCTCGCAGGAGTTAGTCATCTCTTCACAGGTGATGGTCATCTGAAGTCCTCGCAGGAGTTGGAGTCATCTCTTCACAGGTGATGGTCATCTGAAGTCCTCGCAGGAGTTAGTCATCTCTTCACAGGTGATGGTCATCTGAAGTCCTCGCAGGAGTTAGTCATCTCTTCACAGGTGATGGTCATCTGAAGTCCTCGGAGTTAGTCATCTCTTCACAGGTGATGGTCATCTGAAGTCCTTGCAGGAGTTGGAGTCATCTCTTCACAGGTGATGGTCATCTGAAGTCCTCGCAGGAGTTGGAGTCATCTCTTCACAGGTGATGGTCATCAGAAGTCCTTGCAGGAGTTGGAGTCGTCTCTTCACAGGTGATGGTCATCTGAAGTCCTCGCAGGAGTTGGAGTCATCTCTTCACAGGTGATGGTCATCTGAAGTCCTCGCAGGATTTAGTCGTCTCTTCACAGGTGATGGTCAACTGAAGTCCTTGCTGGAGTTGGAGTCATCTCTTCACAGGTGATGGTCATCTGAAGTCCTCGCAGGATTTAGTCGTCTCTTCACAGGTGATGGTCAACTGAAGTCCTCGCAGGAGTTGGAGTCATCTCTTCACAGGGGATGGTCATCTGAAGTCCTTGCAGGAGTTAGTCATCTCATCACAGGTGATGGTCAGCTAAAGTCCTCGCAGGAGTTGGAGTCATCTCTTCACAGGGGATGGTCATCTGAAGTCCTCGCAGGAGTTGGAGTCATCTCTTCACAGGTGATGGTCATCTGAAGTCCTCGTAGGAGTTAGTCATCTATTCACAGGTGATGGTCATCTGAAGTCCTCGGAGTTAGTCATCTCTTCACAGGTGATGGTCATCTGAAGTCCTTGCAGGAGTTGGAGTCATCTCTTCACAGCTGATGGTCATCTGAAGTCTCGCAGGAGTTAGTCATCTCTTCACAGGTGATGGTCATCTGAAGTCCTCGCAGGAGTTAGTCATCTCTTCACAGGTGATGGTCATCTGAAGTCCTCATGAGTTAGTCATCTCTTCACAGGTGATGGTCAGTCTCTGCAGAGTTAGTCATCTCTTCACAGGTGATGGTCATCTCAAAAGTCATCTCTTTACAGCTGATGGTCATCTGAACTCCTCGCAGGAGTTAGTCATCTCTTCACAGGTGATGGTCATCTGAAGTCCTCGCAGGAGTTAGTCATCTCTTCACAGGTGATGGTCATCTGAAGTCCTCAGGAGTTAGTCATCTATTCACAGGTGATGGTCATCTGAAGTCCTCGCAGGAGTTAGTCATCTCTTCACAGGTGATGGTCATCTGAAGTCCTCGCAGGAGTTAGTCATCTCTTCACAGGTGATGGTCATCTGAAGTCCTTGCAGGAGTTGGAGTCATCTCTTCACAGCTGATGGTCATCTGAAGTCCTGCAGGAGTTAGTCATCTCTTCACAGGTGATGGTTATCTGAAGTCCTCGCAGGAGTTGAGTCATCTCATCACAGGTGATGGTCATCTGAAGTCCTCGCAGGAGTTAGTCATTTCTTCACAGGTGATGGTCATCTGAAGTCCTCGCAGGAGTTGAGTCATCTCATCACAGGTGATGGTCATCTGAAGTCCTCGCAGGAGTTGAGTCATCTCCTCACAGGTGATGGTCATCTGAAGTCCTCGCAGGAGTTGAGTCATCTCCTCACAGGTGATGGTCATCTGAAGTCCTCGCAGGAGTTGGAGTCGTCTCTTCACAGGTGATGGTCATCTGAAGTCCTCACAGGAGTTGGAGTCATCTCTTCACAGGTGATGGTCATCTGAAGTCCTCAGGAGTTAGTCATCTCTTCACAGGTGATGGTCATCTGAAGTCCTTGCAGGAGTTAGTCATCTCTTCACAGGTGATGGTCATCTGAAGTCCTCCAGGAGTTGGAGTCATCTCTTCACAGGTGATGGCCATCTGAAGTCCTCGCAGGAGTTAGTCATCTCTTCACAGGTGATGGTCATCTGAAGTCCTCGCAGGAGTTGGAGTCATCTCTTCACAGGTGATGGTCATCTGAAGTCCTTGCAGGAGTTAGTCATCTATTCACAGGTGATGGTCATCTGAAGTCCTCGCAGGAGTTAGTCATCTCTTCACAGGTGATGGTCATCTGAAGTCCTCGCAGGAGTTAGTCATCTCTATTCACAGGTGATGGTCATCTGAAGTCCTCGCAGGAGTTAGTCATCTATTCACAGGTGATGGTCATCTGAAGTCCTCGGAGTTGAGTCATCTCATCACAGGTGATGGTCATCTGAAGTCCTCAGGAGTTGAGTCATCTCCTCACAGGTGATGGTCATCTGAAGTCCTCGGAGTTGAGTCATCTCCTCACAGGTGATGGTCATCTGAAGTCCTCGCAGGAGTTGGAGTCATCTCTTCACAGGTGATGGTCATCTGAAGTCCTCAGGAGTTGGAGTCATCTCTTCACAGGTGATGGTCATCTGAAGTCCTCGCAGGAGTTAGTCATCTCATCACAGGTGATGGTCATCTGAAGTCCTTGCAGGAGTTAGTCATCTCTTCACAGGTGATGGTCATCTGAAGTCCTCGCAGGAGTTGAGTCATCTCTTCACAGGTGATGGTCATCTGAAGTCCTCGCAGGAGTTAGTCATCTCATCACAGGTGATGGTCATCTGAAGTCCTCGGAGTTAGTCATCTCATCACAGGTGATGGTCATCTGAAGTCCTCGCAGGAGTTAGTCATCTCTTCACAGGTGATGGTCATCTGAAGTCCTCGCAGGAGTTAGTCATCTCTTCACAGGTGATGGTCATCTGAAGTCCTCGCAGGAGTTAGTCATCTCTTCACAGGTGATGGTCATCTGAAGTCCTTGCAGGAGTTAGTCATCTCTTCACAGGTGATGGTCATCTGAAGTCCTCACAGGAGTTAGTCATCTCTTCACAGGTGATGGTCATCTGAAGTCCTCAGGAGTTAGTCATCTCTTCACAGGTGATGGCCATCTGAAGTCCTCGCAGGAGTAAGAGTCATCTCATCACAGGTGATGGTCATCTGAAGTCCTTGCAGGAGTTAGTCATCTCTTCACAGGTGATGGTCATCTGAAGTCCTCGCGGGAGTTAGTCGTCTCTTCACAGGTGATGGTCATCTGAAGTCCTCGCAGTTAGTCATCTCTTCACAGGTGATGGTCATCTGAAGTCCTCGCAGGAGTTAGTCATCTCTTCACAGGTGATGGTCATCTGAAGTCCTCGCAGGAGTTAGTATCTCTTCACAGGTGATGGTCATCTGAAGTCCTCGCAGGAGTTGAGTCATCTCTTCACAGGTGATGGTCATCTGAAGTCCTCGCAGGAGTTAGTCATCTCTTCACAGGTGATGGTCATCTGAAGTCCTCGCAGGAGTTAGTCATCTCATCACAGGTGATGGTCATCTGAAGTCCTCGCAGGAGTTAGTCATCTCATCACAGGTGATGGTCATCTGAAGTCCTTGCAGGAGTTAGTCATCTCTTCACAGGTGATGGTCATCTGAAGTCATTGCAGGAGTTAGTCATCTCTTCACAGGTGATGGTCATCTGAAGTCCTGCAGGAGTTAGTCATCTCTTCACAGGTGATGGTCATCTGAAGTCCTTGCAGGAGTTAGTCATCTCTTCACAGGTGATGGTCATCTGAAGTCATCGCAGGAGTTAGTCATCTCTTCACAGGTGATGGTCATCTGAAGTCCTCGCAGGAGTTAGTCATCTCATCACAGGTGATGGTCATCTGAAGTCATCGCAGGAGTTAGTCATCTCTTCACAGGTGATGGTCATCTGAAGTCCTTGCAGGAGTTAGTCATCTCTTCACAGGTGATGGTCATCTGAAGTCATCAGGAGTTAGTCATCTCTTCACAGGTGATGGTCATCTGAAGTCCTTGCAGGAGTTAGTCATCTCTTCACAGGTGATGGTCATCTGAAGTCCTAGGAGTTAGTCATCTCTTCACAGGTGATGGTCATCTGAAGTCCTTGCAGGAGTTAGTCATCTCTTCACAGGTGATGGTCATCTGAAGTCCTCGCAGGAGTTAGTCATCTCTTCACAGGTGATGGTCATCTGAAGTCCTGCAGGAGTTAGAGTCATCTCATCACAGGTGATGGTCATCTGAAGTCCTCACAGGAGTTGAGTCATCTCTTCACAGGTGATGGTCATCTGAAGTCCTCGCAGGAGTTAGTCATCTCTTCACAGGTGATGGTCATCTGAAGTCCTCGCAGAAGTTGAGTCATCTCATCACAGGTGATGGTCATCTGAAGTCCTCGCAGGAGTTAGTCATCTCTTCACAGGTGATGGTCATCTGAAGTCCTCGCAGGAGTTAGAGTCATCTCTTCACAGGTGATGGTCATCTGAAGTCCTCAGGAGTTAGTCATCTCTTCACAGGTGATGGTCATCTGAAGTCCTCGCAGGAGTTGAGTCATCTCTTCACAGGTGATGGTCATCTGAAGTCCTCGCAGGAGTTAGTCATCTCTTCACAGGTGATGGTCATCTGAAGTCGCAGAGTTGAGTCATCTCATCACAGGTGATGGTCATCTGAAGTCCTCAGGAGTTGAGTCATCTCTTCACAGGTGATGGTCATCTGAAGTCCTCGCAGGAGTTAGAGTCATCTCATCACAGGTGATGGTCATCTGAAGTCCTCGCAGGAGTTAGTCATCTCTTCACAGGTGATGGTCATCTGAAGTCCTAGGAGTTAGTCATCTCTTCACAGGTGATGGTCATCTGAAGTCCTTGCAGGAGTTAGTCATCTCTTCACAGGTGATGGTCATCTGAAGTCCTCACAGGAGTAAGTCATCTCTTCACAGGTGATGGTCATCTGAAGTCCTCGCAGGAGTTAGTCATCTCTTCACAGGTGATGGTCATCTGAAGTCCTCGCAGGAGTAAAGTCATCTCTTCACAGGTGATGGTCATCTGAAGTCCTGCAGGAGTTAGTCATCTCTTCACAGGTGATGGTCATCTGAAGTCCTCGCAGGAGTTAGTCATCTCTTCACAGGTGATGGTCATCTGAAGTCCTCGCGAGTTAGTCATCTCTTCACAGGTGATGGTCATCTGAAGTCCTCGCAGGAGTTAGTCATCTCTTCACAGGTGATGGTCATCTGAAGTCCTCGCAGGAGTTAGTCATCTCTTCACAGGTGATGGTCATCTGAAGTCCTCGCAGGAGTTAGTCATCTCTTCACAGGTGATGGTCATCTGAAGTCCTCGCAGTTAGTCATCTCTTCACAGGTGATGGTCATCTGAAGTCCTCGCAGGAGTTAGTCATCTCTTCACAGGTGATGGTCATCTGAAGTCCTCGCAGGAGTTAGAGTCATCTCTTCACAGGTGATGGTCATCTGAAGTCCTTGCAGGAGTTAGTCATCTCTTCACAGGTGATGGTCATCTGAAGTCCTTGCAGGAGTTAGTCATCTCTTCACAGGTGATGGTCATCTGAAGTCCTTAGGAGTTAGTCATCTCTTCACAGGTGATGGTCATCTGAAGTCCTTGCAGGAGTTAGTCATCTCTTCACAGGTGATGGTCATCTGAAGTCATCGCAGGAGTTAGTCATCTCTTCACAGGTGATGGTCATCTGAAGTCGCAGGAGTTAGAGTCATCTCTTCACAGGTGATGGTCATCTGAAGTCCTGCAGGAGTTAGTCATCTCTTCACAGGTGATGGCCATCTGAAGTCCTTGCAGGAGTTAGTCATCTCTTCACAGGTGATGGTCATCTGAAGTCATCGCAGGAGTTAGTCATCTCTTCACAGGTGATGGTCATCTGAAGTCCTTGCAGGAGTTAGTCATCTCTTCACAGGTGATGGTCATCTGAAGTCCTCGCAGGAGTTAGTCATCTCTTCACAGGTGATGGTCATCTGAAGTCCTTGCAGGAGTTAGTCATCTCTTCACAGGTGATGGTCATCTGAAGTCCTCGCAGGAGTTAGTCATCTCTTCACAGGTGATGGCCATCTGAAGTCCTCGCAGGAGTTAGAGTCATCTCATCACAGGTGATGGTCATCTGAAGTCCTCGCAGGAGTTGAGTCATCTCTTCACAGGTGATGGTCATCTGAAGTCCTCAGGAGTTAGTCATCTCTTCACAGGTGATGGTCATCTGAAGTCCTCGCAGGAGTTGAGTCATCTCATCACAGGTGATGGTCATCTGAAGTCCTCGCAGGAGTTAGAGTCATCTCTTCACAGGTGATGGTCATCTGAAGTCCTCGCAGGAGTTAGAGTCATCTCATCACAGGTGATGGTCATCTGAAGTCCTCGCAGGAGTTAGTCATCTCTTCACAGGTGATGGTCATCTGAAGTCCTCGCAGGAGTTGGAGTCATCTCTTCACAGGTGATGGTCATCTGAAGTCCTCGCAGGAGTTAGTCATCTCTTCACAGGTGATGGTCATCTGAAGTCCTCGCAGGAGTTGAGTCATCTCATCACAGGTGATGGTCATCTGAAGTCCTCGCAGGAGTTAGAGTCATCTCTTCACAGGTGATGGTCATCTGGAGTCCTCGCAGGAGTTAGTCATCTCATCACAGGTGATGGTCATCTGAAGTCCTCGCAGGAGTTAGTCATCTCTTCACAGGTGATGGTCATCTGAAGTCCTCGCAGGAGTTAGTCATCTCTTCACAGGTGATGGCCATCTGAAGTCCTCGCAGGAGTTAGAGTCATCTCTTCACAGGTGATGGTCATCTGAAGTCCTCGCAGGAGTTGGAGTCATCTCTTCACAGGTGATGGTCATCTGAAGTCCTCGCAGGAGTTAGTCATCTCTTCACAGGTGATGGTCATCTGAAGTCCTCGCAGGAGTTAGTCATCTCTTCACAGGTGATGGCCATCTGAAGTCCTTGCAGGAGTTAGAGTCATCTCATCACAGGTGATGGTCATCTGAAGTCCTCAGGAGTTAGAGTCATCTCTTCACAGGTGATGGTCATCTGAAGTCCTCGCAGGAGTTGGAGTCATCTCATCACAGGTGATGGTCATCAGTCTGTATGAGAGGCCGGAGCTGACGGACTCTATGGTTACCTTGGTACGGGTGTCCCAAGATAAAACAGAACAGGAAAATAATTATCGTAGTTGCTGTTCAAAGCATTAAGCAAAGACAGTCATGTGCACTGATATAACTGGAGCACAAGATTATGAGAAGCATTATGGGAATGCTTGGCTAAAGAGATGCGTCTTTAATCTAGATTTAAACTGTGAGAGCGAGTCTGAGCCCCGGACATTATTAGGTAGGCTATTCCATAGTTTAGGTGCCAAATGTGAGAACGTTCTTCCTCCTTTAGTGGACTTAGATATCCTAGGTTCTACCAGAAGCCCAGAGTTTAGTGATCGTAAAGATCGTGATGGGTTATAAGGCGATAGAAGAACAGTTAAATACACAGGAACTAAACCGTTTAGGGCTTTATAGGTCAGTAGCAATACTTTATAATTGATACGGAACTTAATAGGTAACCAGTGTAGAGATGATAAAATTGGTGTTATATGATCATATTTTCGTGACCTAGTAAGAACTCTAGCAGCTGCGTTTTGGACTAATTGTAGCTTGTTTATTGAGGATGCAGGACAACCAGCTAATAAAGCATTACAGTAATCTAGTCTAGAGGTCATGAACGCATGAACTAACTTTTCTGCATCAGAGACAGATAGCATGTTACGTAGCTTAGCGATGTTTCTGAGGTGGAAGAAGGCTGTTTTTGTAACCTTTGAAATATGATTTGCAAAAGATAAGTTGCTGTCTAATATAACACCCAGGTCTTTAACTGTTGAGGATGAAGAAATGGTACAGCCTTCTAAATGCAAATTATATTCTAAGAGATTCTGTGTACAGGTTTTTGGTCCAACAAGTAGCTGAATTTAATAGGAGAAAATCCAATATTTTATATCTTTGACAGCTCTGACAGCTTGGATAATTTAGAGATTTCATCTGGTCGAGTCGAAATATATAACTGAGTATCATCAGCATAACAGTGAAACTAATTCCATGTTTTCTTATAATATTACCAAGTGGCAGCATATATATTGAGAATAACAGAGGGCCTAACACAGATCCTTGTGGCACTCCATAATTTACCAATTTTATCAAAGATTTTTCCCCATTTAAATAGACAAATTGGTAAAGTTCTGTTAGATACGATCTAAACCACTTTAATGCCTATCCCTGAATACCAGTGTAATTTTGTAGACGATCTAAGAGTATTTTATGATCTATGGTGTCGAATGTGGCACTAAGATCAAGTAAAACTAGTATTGAGATACAGCCTTGGTCAGCAGCTAAGAGTAAGTCATTTGTGATTTTAGCGAGGGCAGTTTCTGTGCTATGATGGGGTCTGAACCCAGACTGAAATTTTTCATAGATATCATTTTCTTGTAGGTAAGAGCACAATTGAGCAGAAACTATTTTTTCTAGTATTTTTAGGCAAAAATGGAAGATTTGAAATGGGTCTGTAATTTGCTAATTCATTTGGATTCAGTTGTGGTTTCTTAATGAGAGGTTTAATAACGGCCATCTTGAACGATCTTGGGACATGACCTAGAGTTAGAGACGAGTTAATAATACAGGTTCTGCTACAGGTAACAGCTCTTTCAGTAGTTTAGTGGGTACTGGATCTAATAAACATGTTGTTGGTTTAGATGCAATGATAAGTTTATTTAGCTCTTCCTGTCCTATAGTTGTAAAGCACTGCAGTTATCGTTCAGGGGCTGAATCGTTAGACGCTATCAAAGGTTGAACATTTATAATTGTATTTCTGATGCTTTCGATTTTTTAGTGAAGAAATTCATAAAGTCATTACTACTAAACTGTACTGGAATATTGTGCTCAGGTGATGTCTGTTTATTTGTTAACCTGGCCACTGTACTAAATAAAAACCTGGGGTTGTTTTGGTTATTATCTATTAGTTTACAGATATGCTCGGCCCTGGCTGCTTTTAGAGCCTTTTTATAACGGGATGTGCTGTCTTTCCACATGACTCTAAATGAGTTTGTTTCCATTTGCGCTCTAGATTACAAGTTTCTCGCTTGATAGCGTGAGTAATACTGATGTACCACGGTGCGGTACTTTTCTCTCTAACTTTTTTTAATCTGAGCTCATACTGCTAGTCATTTCCTCTAATTCATCAGTGTGTTTGGGTACACTGAGCAGATGAGGTTATTTGTGAATTTATCTATAGTGTTTGGGAGAATCGTTCTACCTGGTCGGTAACGCGGAGCAGTAAGGCAAATATCAGCAGGACACATTACAAGGTAGTGTCACTTTGCGGTGTAATATCTATATCAATAGGATTAGTTCCATGTGATATAATTAAATCTAGTGTATGATTAAAATGATGAGTGGGCCTAGTCACGTTTTGCTTGACCCCAAAGGAATTTAATAAGTCTGTAAACGCAACCCCAAGCGCATCGTTTGTGTTATCTACGTGAATGTTAAAATCACCAACAATCAGTGCTTTATCAACAGTCTGCTAATTATTTTAAAGCTGTGTAACTTTTTTAGTTTATTCTTAGCTAAAGACACTTAGTTCTTTCAAAAATACATGTGCTCATTAATGTATATTTACTTCTTTCAAGTAATAAAGTATTCTCGTAAGTGTATAATATGCCATTGAAAATACATACGGGTGAGGGTCGCCATGTTGCCCCTCCATCTTGAAAGTACAGTAGCCAAAGAGGGACACACCCGTAAATTCAAGCTTCGCCTTTGGTGTTTTAACACTCGATGGCACCGTGTCGAATGTGAAGAGGGGGATTGCTTGAGACTGATATAGCCTACAATGTAAACTTTGCCTTACGCTAGTGATGTCCTACAATATACAGAATAACGATAGCACCGATAAAAGTTACTTTACTAAGATTAGCTTGCATTTCTGGGAACCTGATCGCTGATGTTAGCAATGAAATGGTCAAAAATAACGGTAAAACTATTATTCATTTTACATAGATGTCATAACCTACATGTTAACTGACAAATTAAATAACTGCAAATTATAATAGTTTTCTAAAGTAACCTCATCACTTGATCGAACTGGAAGCCATATTAATCTTGGACTAAATCAGCCACCGTAGGAGTTAAAACGAAATCGGAATTGAGAGGAACAGAAACTAATATTCACTGGATGATCATATACCTTTTCACCGCTAGATGGGGGGAAATATCACACAGTGTAGCTTTAAGAAATCAGCATAGGGCCCTGGCGGTCTATATACGGTAACTAAAGCAAAAGATAATAGGGATTTTTTTCTTATATCTGAAAGTGTAACATTTAGCACAAGCACTTCAAACAAATTAAACCTGTGTTTCAGTCAGACAGAGGTTATCAAAATATTAATTTACAATAACTGCTTTAGGTGCGAGCGATCTAATGTTAAGGAGTCCTAATTTTAGAGAATGTTTTTGTTCATTAAGATTATCTGGTTTAATAAGTGTTGAATTCTCTCTAGATCCTAAAGAGGATTTTGATCTCAATATTAGTTTGTGAAGGGGTGGGACATCAGCAGATTCTATACATTTAATTTATCTTTTTATACTGACTATAACAATGCAAACTCACAATTGCGTTATAAAGTCTAATTCTGAGGGAAAATGTTTATATCTCACAATTGTCGCCTCTGGCTTGGCTTGCTCAGTTGGGGAAAAAACTATTTTTCAAATATATTTCAAAATAAATCTAATTATTAAACTAAATTAACCATATAGACCTAATTACTGATCTAAAGCTCACATTGTTACTGTATGATAATCAAAATATATCCTGTTGCATTATTTTTCTGTTTAACACTGTGAAGCTGCTTTGAAACAATCTGCAGTTTTAAAAGCGCTATATAAATAAAGTTGACTTGACTTGACAATTCTCACTTTATAACTGACAATTAGTATAAAAAGTCTCAATTACCTTATTCATTTTTTATTCTGTGGTGGAGACGAGCTTCCATAGTCATAATCTCTGATTAAGAGCTCATGTTAAAAACTCATTTATGGCAGTAAACTTTACACCTTTTAAAGACTTAGAGAGAATAATATTTGGCATGATCCTTGTCTTTTATTCCCACCGTAGTAAAAAAGAAAAAGTCCTGGAAAATGATGGCTGAAAATAGTGGGAATCCTGTGATGGGTCGTAATCATGTTTAAACTCAAAGCTCTCTAATCTCTGCTGCTCTATTTCTGTGAACTGGATTTGTGTGGATCAGCTTTATGGGAAGACACAAACAAAAATAAACAAACAAGCATTATCAGTGATCCAGTATAATAATGTGTGTGTGTGTGTGTGTTTTCAGGACGGCTGCATAGACTTCATGGAGTGCGGCTGCTCTGAGTTTGGTTCTGAAGGGCGGTGTTCAGCAGAAGCTGCGCTGGTACTTCAAACTGTACGACATGGACGGCAGCAGATGCATCGACCGTGACGAGCTGCTGCTGATCTTCAAGGTGTTTAATTCAGTCTGCATCTCTCCAGCGCCTCCTGCTGGTGTCACCACACACACACACACACACACACACAGATTAAACACATTAACTCCCTCCGTCTGCTGACAGTGTGTGTTGAACATATTGCTGAAATCATCTTCTACACGCCGCTCATCTGTTATTGTTTTTCTGCTTCAGGCCATTCGAGCGATTAACGGCACAGAGCAGGAGATTTCAGCAGAAGAGTTCACCGACATGGTGTTCGACAAGATTGATCTCAATGGAGACGGTATCTATCCATCATTCTATCCATCATCCATCCTTCTATCCATCATTCTATCCATCATCCATCCTTCTATCCATCATTCTATCCATCATCCATCCTTCTATCCATCATCCATCATCCATCCTTCTATCCATCCTTCTATCCATCATCCATCCTTCTATCCATCATCCATCATCCATCCTTCTATCCATCATTCTATCCATCATCCATCCTTCTATCCATCATCCATCATCCATCCTTCTATCCATCATTCTATCCATCATCCATCCTTCTATCCATCATCCATCATCCTATCCATCATCCATCCTTCTATCCATCATCCATCCTTCTATCCATCATCCATCATTCTATCCATCATCCATCCTTCTATCCATCATCCATCCTTCTATCCATCATCCATCATCCATCCTTCTATCCATCATCCATCCTTCTATCCATCATCCATCCTTCTATCCATCATCCATCCTTCTATCCATCATCCATCATCCATCATCCATCCTTCTATCCATCATCCATCATCCATCCTTCTATCCATCATCCATCATTCTATCCATCATCCATCATTCTATCCATCATCCATCCTTCTATCCATCATCCATCCTTCTATCCATCATCCATCATCCATCATTCTATCCATCATCCATCCTTCTATCCATCATCCATCCTTCTATCCATCATCCATCATCCATCATTCTATCCATCATCCATCCTTCTATCCATCATCCATCCTTCTATCCATCATCCATCATCCATCATTCTATCCATCATCCATCATTCTATCCATCATCCATCCTTCTATCCATCATCCATCATCCATCCTTCTATCCATCATCCATCATCCATCCTTCTATCCATCATCCATCATCCATCCTTCTATCCATCATCCATCATTCTATCCATCATCCATCCTTCTATCCATCATCCATCCTTCTATCCATCATCCATCCTTCTATCCATCATCCATCATCCATCCTTCTATCCATCATCCATCCTTCTATCCATCATCCATCCTTCTATCCATCATCCATCATCCATCCTTCTATCCATCATCCATCCTTCTATCCATCATCCATCCTTCTATCCATCATCCATCCTTCTATCCATCATTCATCCTTCTATCCATCATCCATCCTTCTATCCATCATCCATCCTTCTATCCATCATCCATCCTTCTATCCATCATCCATCCTTCTATCCTTCTATCCATCATCCATCCTTCTATCCATCATCCATCCTTCTATCCTTCTATCCATCATTCATCCTTCTATCCATCATCCATCCTTCTATCCTTCTATCCATCATCCATCCTTCTATCCATCATCCATCCTTCTATCCATCATCCATCCTTCTATCCTTCTATCCATCATCCATCCTTCTATCCATCATCCATCCTTCTATCCATCATCCATCCTTCTATCCATCATTCATCCTTCTATCCTTCTATCCATCATCCATCCTTCTATCCATCATCCATCCTTCTATCCATCATCCATCCTTCTATCCATCATCCATCCTTCTATCCTTCTATCCATCATCCATCCTTCTATCCATCATCCATCATCCATCCTTCTATCCATCATCCATCCTTCTATCCATCATCCATCCTTCTATCCATCATCCATCATCCATCCTTCTATCCATCATCCATCCTTCTATCCATCATCCATCCTTCTATCCATCATCCATCCTTCTATCCATCATCCATCCTTCTATCCATCATCCATCATCCATCCTTCTATCCATCATCCATCCTTCTATCCATCATCCATCCTTCTATCCATCATCCATCCTTCTATCCATCATCCATCATCCATCCTTCTATCCATCATCCATCCTTCTATCCATCATCCATCCATCTGTTGGCAACTCAGAAGTGAAGACCAGGAGAGCTTGGATATAACATGTGACTCTTTATTGAGAGCACGTGCGGTCGGTGTCTGTAGTCATCAAGTCTGAAAAACAGTTTACACTGTAATTTATCCACATTTCAGGGAGGGATTACTCAGCCAATGAGGTGGAGACAATCTAAACAAAAGAATGCAAATATAGTATATGTAAAGAGACCTGCCCCAGACTCCCCATCCTAATCCCACCAGCCTAACGATTACTGGGGCTCTGAGAGCCATTAAAGACAGGCGGTGAGAATCTCAGTAATCAGGATCATTTGATTTACAATCAAGAGAACAGGAACTGGCCTGGACACTTTGCATAACAGAATAATTAATCTGATGTCATCATCTTTACCTTAAATACTAAATACAATGTATTCTAAATTTGTAATCCCACACTTCTATCAATCATCCATCCTTCTATCCATCTTTTTATCCATCTATCCATTCATCCTTCTATCTATCATCCATTCTTCTATACATCTATCTATCCATCCATCTATCCATCATCCATCCTTCTATCCACCATCCATCCTTCTATACATCTATCTATCCATCCTTCTATCCATCATCCATCCTTCTATCCATCATCCATCCATCCTTCTATCCATCTATCCATCCTTTTATCCATCTATCCATCCATCCTTTTATCCATCTATCCATCCATCTTTCTATCCATCTATCCATCCATCCTTTTATCCATCTATCCATCCATCCTTTTATCCATCTATCCATCCATCCTTTTATCCAGCTATCCATCCATCCTTTTATCCATCTATCCATCCATCCTTTTATCCATCCATCCATCCATCCATCCATCCATCCATCCATCCATCCATCCATCTTTCTATCCATCTATCCATCCATCTTTCTATCCATCTATCCATCCATCCTTTTATCCATCTATCCATCCATCCTTTTATCCAGCTATCCATCCATCCTTTTATCCATCTATCCATCCATCCTTTTATCCATCTATCCATCCATCCTTTTATCCATCTATCCATCCATCCTTTTATCCATCATCCATTCAATGTCACCAGTTCTAATCGAATCAGCATAACAGTGTCATTCAAATGCATAGATGAAAATCCAATCACTCTGAGAGTATTGCTCATACATTCACATTATCATAGAGACAAAAGCACGACTGTGCCCTGAGCTTGTCATACCAAATGGTCAGGAAGTGCATAGAGACAAAAGACACCTGGGCTGATTAACTTGATCTTGTTAGAATATGGTGAATCTTTACCTCAAACTGTAAAACACTATGTACATAACGTTTTCAGTGGATATACTATTACATTGGAACCTTGATATAACAATTTATTAATTTGTAATCCCACAGTCCCCCCTTTGAGAGTTCTAATAACTATTTCTAATACAATTTTAACCTTCATAGGTCCATTCTTTAGCTTATGTTTGTTAGCATAAGCTCCATCTTCTATTCATGTAACTTGAAAAGGTTACAGGCACATATCACTTGCTCTGTGTTGATTGTCCGTAGTGACGAATGACATGCTGACACAGAAACAAACATGCCACTAGGGTCCGTGTAGTTCTTACGGGTAAAAATCTTTGTGGTTGGAACAGTCCTTTCCTTGTGAGTCATTCGTTTCGAACCATCTTCAGTCATCTGATGTAATTTCGCTGACGGATCAAGAATGTCTTGTTGAGTTTTGTTCATAAGTTCTTGACCACCATGGTTGTGCATAAGTGTGTCCTTGAATGCAGCCATCTTCCTGGTTTGAGATTGGAGCTGAATTATGTAGGAACCAGGGTGCACCTGCCGTTGAATTGGCTGGGATGGATGTTGTAGACAGAAGTTCCTCCCATTATGTGCCACCTATGGGATTCTTGCTTCTCCTGAAAGCGGGTGTGGCATGCAAACGTTCTTTCCAGCAAACAAGGCGTTTCTTGACATAATCATCAGCTCTGAAGAATATGTTGTTCCTGGAGTCTACACTTTGTGCGATGTCCATGATGAGTAGTAGCGAGTCAATCTTGATCATGTTGATGGATGACTGAAGTTCCTGTATGTGATTCTCTGCGTTGTGTATTTTTTTATTTTATTTTTTCGTGACAGTTGACTCGGTAATGAGTCTAGTTGTCCTTCAGAGGTCGTGGCTTCATACGCATGAGAAGAGGTCTGTGCGTATGGGTCTGGGAACAGCCATCAAGTGGTATCTGCACAAATTAAGAAGAAAACATAAGGCAACAGAGCAGTATTTGTTCTAAAAGATTGCAAACATTAGGGTTGTATCCTCTGTTCAATCTGAGCCTGCTATTGTTGTTCCTTCTTTCCTTATTTCTTAATTCCTGCGACACCTAAAGGTACAGTGAGGTAAGGATGGACTACTGGGTATGGGAAGGCCTATGAGGGAATCTTCACCGCAGGATTGGCCCCCGATGCCTGTTGCATTCGGTTCTTTCTTGGGCTCCTCACTGGTCCACATGTCCTAACCTATCCCTGTAGGTGGTGGAACAACTTTACAGTATGACACATGAGTCCAAGTTTTCCTTTAAAGTTTGTGAATAACTTTGCCTTCAATAACCTTATGTAGTATGCAACTATCCTTATGTAATAACTTATTTCTGAAAATAACCAAAATAATGCAATTATGAATTGCCATTTTCCATTCTCCAATTAAACATCAGTCATAGTAGACATCATAACAGAGGAAGGGTGTCTGGCTGGAATATTCTGTAGTATAACATTTAAGGCTGTGAGTGTACTTAACCATTGCCCCCAATGGAAGGAAGAGACAGTCACCTTCCTTTTGTTCTATTTCAAAAGAGTCTTTCATCATGGTTGTAAATTACTAGGGATATTAAGTCCTCACAGCCCAAATGGTTAACACCTAAGCAAGCTGCCCCACGAGTTTAATGACGAGGGGAGGGGCTGCTTCAGAGTAGCAAGCAGACTGAGTAGGAGCTGAGTAACATTGTTCATTTCTCCTAAGTACTTTTTGTTTTTCCTACACTCTTTCATCCAATGTCCAGGTTTACCACAGTATCAATCAATCAATCAACTTTATTTATATAGCGCTTTTACAATGACGATTGTCTCAAAGCAGCTTCACAGTGTTAAACAGGACAACATTGCAACAAAATTTTATTTGGCTAGTTTAATTTGGATAGTTTATAGAATTATATATGACCAAATTAATAAATTCTATTTGTATATTTAGTTGAGTAACTTGGATCATAATTTGAGTGTCCCCAACTGAGCAAGCCAAGCCAAAGGCGACAGTGGCAAGGAACCAAAACTCCATCAGGGCATGATGGAGAAAAATAAACCTTGGGAGAAACCAGACTCAGTCGGGGTGCCAGTTCTCCTCTGGCCTATTATTAACAGTGTATAATTATTACTCTGGCAACCTTGCAGGTCATAAATCATATTAGATAGAAATATTCGAAATTTTGGGTATGACGCCTTGCGAGGCGGGTTCATTTAGGATGGCGCGTCGATTACACAAGAATATGAATACTTGAAAGATC
>CM040929.1:7666286-7728786 GCA_023029165.1 Gobiocypris rarus
TTAACATAAGGTCTAGACAGGACGCCATTTTGTCGAGATTGTTCTGTGAAATTATTTAATAAAATGTTATAAATAATCAAAAGCTTATTTGTTAAATAAACGAAAGAAACACTTATTTAACTTTTGTTTTGCATTTTTAATGAGTTCATAAATGTATTTTATTAACCAACCGTCACAGACGCAGTCACATGACCAGACAGAACCGAGGAGGAAGCGGTCTGAGGCGAAGGCAATCCGGTAAAATCAAAAACAACAAACACTGGTAAGTCATGAAGTCAATAAACAATAACGCTGTTGCCTGAGAGAGCAAAGATTATATCAGTTCATTTCTGAGTATTTCTGCTGCCCCAAAAAAAACATAATTGTGACTGTGTGTTTGTTTATTATAAAGTGTGTACATATCGCGGTTTTGAATTCTTACGAGAGAAACTGATATGTGTGTGTGTGTGTGTGTGTGTGTGTGTGTGTGTGTGTGTGTGTGTGTTTGTGTGTGTGTGTGTGTGTGTGTGTGTTTGAATATAACCCATAGCATGCTAATCTATGAAACAAAGTGATTTTTAAATGTTATAATAGTGATTTTCTTTTCTTTTGAATCCAAAAGCATTAAAATAATTTGTAAATGAGGCCATGGATGATCCTCTAGGGGGTTTGGGCTAGACCAATATGTGGGGGTGCTAAGAAAATAATCAATATTCATGACGTCAGAGTTACTTCATAAAGAAATTGTCCTTTTAAAATAAAAGCAGCTAGGATACACACCACATGCACCGGTGTAGTTTAAAATTATATTTGGCCAAAGAATAGGCATATTCAACAACAAAAAAATCATTAAATGAACAGCACATCACAATCTTAGTGATTATGTACCGGATTAAATGCAGCCTTTTAAAGGATTTAAGCAGGTTTTTGTCACATGGCTGACATATCCAATTGTTTTTCAACATTTTTAGAAAGCCATGAGCGCAACGAGACGGTTCGACGGTTTTACCGGTCACCGAGAGATGAAGAATGGTCAGCTTTTAATAAAACACAGCGCTCATCACTGACATTGTTCACATTGACAGCAGTAATCGAATTATTGACCTTATTCTGAATAGGACAATATTCTGATTAAGGTGTTTATGAGGTGCTTTTAGAATATTCCGCTCATCCATTTTCCATGTTATAGATCGATTAATGGCACAAGTTCGGCTATAACGTCCCCATGCCACAGAAAAACACAAGCTTTCAATCAGAAACAAGATTGTCAGATAATTGTGCTTGTTTTAAGCAAAAACTCACAAAATCTTGCATCTTGATTTAAATTTTTTAAAATATTTAGACTAGAAACAAGGCAAAAATACACATTTTTGCAGTGCAGTGTCATTTAGATGAATAGTGCACTTATTAAAAAAACAACAACAAATATGACATTTTAAAGAGAAAGCATCTGATCGGATCATATCAACGTGGATACGTTTGCACCACCTGCGTTTTATAACACTTTCTTACAATATAGCATAGCCTAAAGCCACAAATATAATAGGCCTACTGTAATTAAGACATGTATTCAAGTAATGTTGGAGTGCTTAACCGGGGCTATAGCCGTCACTGCCTCTACAGTGGTAATACCGTGTCATTTCCACCAGGTGTCATCATCCACTTAAGTTAATATGTCATGACTAAAAAAGAAAAATGCTGATCATCTTTAAAGGGATAGTTCACTTTGAAATTAAATTTTGATATGTTTTAGCTTAGCTCATGGGCATCCGAGATGTAGGAGTATTTGTTTCCCCAGTAGTTTCAGTTTTAGGTCAAACCGTTCTTGTCTGTGCCTCACATAATGCAGGTCTATGGTCACCACCTCAAAGAGCACACACAGAGAAGTCCAAATTAAACAATCCCCCATCGTAAGTACACACTGATGGGCTAAGACACCAAACCAGCGGTTTGTGTGAGAAAACCAACAGTATTTATATCGTTTTTACCTCTTGTACAGCACTTCGTCCGACTGATCCGAGGGCGCGCGTGTGTGTTTCCTGTTGGGACATTCACGCGTTCTGGCTTTAGTTTGTTGGTTTTCAAACACAAACTGCTCGTTTCGTCTCTTAGGCCATCAGTGTGTACTTACGATGGGGAACTTGAGCCGATGTGTGTGTGTGTTTAGGCAGCCCAAATAATCAAATGTAACATTGTAGTTAATTGCAGGTGGATGAGAGAGAAATAATGAATATGTTGACTTTCACTTTCACTTTCAAAACCAGGGGGAAAGGATAACATGAGCACCTCCTAGTGGACAGTGTGTAAAACACAAAGCACAATTATTCTGATGTTTTTTAACATGATTATTATGTGTAACAAGCATTTCAAACGTATAATCGTGAATCTGTGCGAGCGGTGAGGACATGCACATAAGCAGCTCGTGTTCAGTCTTGCGTTTGAGTACTTCAGTCGCCCTAATGAAAAGTTATCTTAATTTTAACTGCAAGGTCATGACACACACAAAAACAAGCTCCTCGTTACCATGGATTTATAATTTCATAATTCTGTAGTTATTAAATGAAATGTGGGCGAGGTAATACTCACACATCCAGTTGTTTCTGATGTTTGACGTGCTCATCTGCGCTAACAGAAGATGACAAACTCATCGGGGTGAAAAAGTGACTAAGATGCGATAAAACTTTTTTAGATACCATAGAAAAAAACTGAACACTGTGTTGTAAACACCCCCTGACGGCTGTTTAGCCCCAGACAAAACACGTCTTTCAAATATTTTTTGTTACTTTTTACTTTTTAGCCTCAAAATTATTCTGATTTTTTTGTATATTTTTATACAAAAGGGGAACATTGTATGTAATATTTACTTTAAAGGTCCCATGGCATGAAAATTTCAAACGTGATCATGTCTGAGCTCCGCACTAACTTCCGCCAAGTGAGGTCAAATACGAGCGTGGTCATAGATATATCAATCGTAGGTGCCTCATTCTACTGATCCGTGCAGGCGCTAATGAGGCATCTACGTATACATCTATGACCACGCTCGTAGACATGATCACGTTTGTCTAATAAGAGGTAAAATAATAGCATAAATACTGCTCGGTTTCTCGCAGAAACTGATCGTTTGGCTAGATAATGCCCTTATTCACAGAGGTGTCAAGTAACGAAGTACAAATACTTTGTTACCTTACTTAAGTAGAAATTTTGGGTATCTATACTTTATTGGAGTAATTATTTTTCAGCCTACTTTTTACTTCTACTCCTTACATTTTTGCGCAATTATCTGTACTTTCTACTCCTTACTTTTTTTAAAATAGCCTCGTTACTCCTTTTTTTTTTAGCTTGTTTGTTAAAAAAAACTATGCAGATAAATCGCGTCATCCGGATAGTGTGAATTTGACTGTGGTTGGATGAGAAGTGTAAACATATACCATTCCAACACCCTATTGGTTACTACGAGATCCATCGCGCCCGCAAATGGTTCAGAGCACAAATCACTCACGGTGTTGCCAGATTGGGCGGGTTCCCGCGGATGAGCACGCACGTTCAGCCAATCAGCGATCAGCAGGCAGACGCGCTCATTCAGATCATGACAGCCAGGTTTTTAGCGCGATAACTCCGTATAGCTGACTGTATATTCAAGAGATCGCTATGCTAAAGTGGCATATATATATATATATATAAGTAGGCTACAGTTAGCTGTATCTACAGTAAAGAGTGGGAGAGTGAACCAACTCTCAAACGAGGATTACACCTGTGACTCAAAGACTCTTTATAAATATAATCATGACTCCTGTCCATCATCATATACACACTCAGGACATCTGCAACCCCAACAGCTGCTGAAAGAGGTTAGAATCAACAATTCATCAGCTTTGACTGGGCTAAGTGTTCTACTTCACGAATGTACTGTCATTTTGTCAGAGCAAAGCTAAACGCATTGTTGTTATTTTTTTATTTGCGGATTATTGTACAGTATCGCACATTTTGGCAGTGGTGTGTTAATAACGTGTGAAATGCCTGTCAATTACGGTGCTTTTTCTGATCTTTTATATTAGGCACTTTTTGCACTTAAAGTGGCTAATTCAATGATATTACATTATTTTCCCAGTTAAAGTTTTTTTTTTTTTTTGAGCGGGCTGATTTTGGTGAGCTTTGAGCCCTGCACGGGCTTCAGTTCTAGGCCCCAGCCCGGCCGAGTCCGACTGGAGCCTGTGTTTAGTTTATTTTGAATCCTCCTTATGACACACTGCAGTCATTGAAACAGTTCAGCTTTGTTTTTAATGTCAAAGTAGTTATATTTCGTTTCGCTTTCTTTATTAAGTTCATTTAGAAAAATGTGTGTGTGTGTGTGTGTGTGTGTGTGTGTGTGTGTGTGTGTGTGTGTGTGTGTGTGTGTGTGTGTGTGTCTGTGACACAATCTAAACAAATAAAATAAAAATAAAACATGCTGGTTGTCTTACCTTACACCTCTCCGGAAATGAATAGCTATAAATCGATGCGCGAGTTCACCAAAAGATATGAGCTGCATTTTATTCATAATCATCTCATTTCAAGATCAAAGACCGCAATATGACAAAAAGCGAGCTAAGCACTAGTAAGATAATTTAGTCTCATTCATTTTATTGAAGATGATTATGAGTGTGTCTCAATCAGCTCCTAGTTCAGTAGTCAGGGCACTGATCTGGGATCAGCCCATTGACTTATGTCCTGATCAGTGCCCTGACTACTGAACTAGGAGCTGATTGAGACACACGCCATGTGTTTGAGCATCTAAGACTTATTTTTAGTTTCACTATGGCCGTTTGAGTGTTGAGTGTAGGCTACTCATCTGCAGCGACACGTGTTGCAGTAACGCCGTCGGATCTGGCTACAAAAGCCTATAACACGCTCTCACTCGTTTATCTTTTAACAATTTGCCAGGAGTGAAATTTACATATGTGGTTTAAACAACCAGATGCATTTATACTTGTCCAGTTTTGTCTGAAATGTTTTGTAGACCACCTTCTGAATTGGTTTGTTTGAGTGAACGCTCCTGATACTGCTGCTGGCGCGGCCCAGACTCTGAACACTGTGAGTCAGTCTTGACAATCGCCTATATCGCCTAATAATGGCCTAATAGCCTATCATGGTCTCATGCTGTTTCCACCAGCGCAGCACATCTCTCACTGTTTCTTTTAATTACTAAAATAAATATAAAATGAAGGAGAAGCCTAAAGGGCCCGGCCAGGCCCACGTTTGAGGTATGACATGAAAATTGGCCCAAGCCCGGCCATAGGGCGTTAAAAAGTCGGGTCCGCTGGCTCGCCAGAAATGTAGGGCTCTAAATCGTCGACCCAATCTGGCAACACTGATTACACATGTAGCCTACATTTACATTCCAAAAAAGGTAATTGATAACATGCCCCCGAAGTTTAATGTTTTGCACCATTACAATACATATAGGTAACTAGTCATCATATCTTCCGCTCGATGAAACACATGTTAATGCTCAGCAGTACACATATATGGTATATTTGCATTGTACTAAAATGCATTCATTTTCAATGGGTATATATGCGGCCTGAACAGGTAGCCTAGTGCATCCCAAATTTTTCAACATTAATATTTTATTACAACATTATAGTAATTATGGCCTTTAGAGTTTTTAATTTGGATTATTCAAATGATAGCTACATAGGCGGTGGTGTTAAAGCTTTTGCCACGGCTTCAGTTCCTAGGCCTAGCCCGGTCGAATCCACGGCTGGAGCCTGTGTCCTTAATGGCATTTGTTCTCCTTACATTACTTTTACTTTTATACTTTAAGTAGTTTTAAAACCAGTACTTTTATACTTTTACTTAAGTAAAAAGCTTGAGTTGATACTTCAACTTCTTTAGAAGTATTTTTAAACCCTAGTATCTATACTTCTACTTGAGTAATGAATGCGAGTACTTTTGACACCTCTGCTTATTCATCGTCTGGTGTGGTTTAAAGCTGCACTGAAACTGTCATTCGGACCTGTAACCGTTTGGGGTCCATTGCCTCCATTATAAGGTGAAATGTTTGCATCAAAAATCTTAATTTCTTTTCGACTGCAGTAAGAAAGACATGGACATCTTGGATGACATGGGGGTGAGGAAACCATCAGCAAAAGTTTATTTAAAAAGTGAACTAATCCTTTAAAGGTAGGGGTGTCGACATAATAGTTTCTTCGGTATCGGTTCAATAATAGACCATAACCGGTTATAATGTACTGATTCTTTTCTGACGTCATTTGTCATATTGTCGCTAGTGTTGTAGTCAAGACCACCTAAACCGAGACCAAGACCAGCACTCCTTAAATTCATCTAAAAGATTCATATCTTCTGTCGTTGAAATGACTTATATTTAATGAATGAATATAATTAGAAGAGTAAGACACTATAGCGCTGTTACCAATCAAATCACCAATCAATACAATGAATGGCACAGAAGTTGCATCTGAATTGGTACAATTACACCTTCATAAATAATGTTCAGATTAATTTAACATTAAAACATTAACATTATTTAACATTCACAGGATCACTTATTCAACCGATTTGTTCAAAGCAGCTGGTTCATTTAATAACGAATTGTTGCGAATTAGCAAAAACTGTGTAAAATTAACTTCTTGTTTATTGAACGTTTGTTTAAATCTATATCCTTTGCAATCAGCTTATATTCATGAAAACAGCTCCTTACTCTTGTGATATTGCTTACATTTATTTATTTTTATTAGGTTTATATATAAAAAACTAAATATCAGAATTGTTTGGCCATTTATATTAATTTTGGGCATTTTTGAGACAATGCTGCATTGCTTTTGAACCCAGCAGCACAGTAACAAAAGATATCACATTACAAAGGTATTGATTGCATTTCAAGCAGTTGTACATCAAATCACATTAATGATGTTAAATCTGACAATGCACCGGCAATTTAGTGATATCCTTGCAGTTGTGGTCTTGACTGGTCTCGAGATAAAATAAGTGAATGCTACTGTTTAATGTAATTTGGTTTGCGTTTGAATCTAACCAGGCTAATTTACTTCTGTGGTGTTAAAAATAAAATAAACCTTTTACTGGCACAAACGAAGCACAAACGATTAAGACTATTTTGGGTGAATTTGGAGCAGATCGGGGGGGCTGGTGACGTCATCGTCTATAATTCAAAGTCCAATATTTTAAAAACGAAAGCAGCACAATCGACACTTTTATCAGCACAAACAAACGAGGCTATTTGAGGTGAATTTGGAGAATGTGGGGGGCTGAGTGACCTCAGAATGACCTAAAAATGTTTTTTTTTAATATCTTAAAAACCAAAGCAGCACAAACAAAAATTTTTATGGCACAAACCAGCACAACGATGAGACTATTTTGCCGAAGTTTTGCGTTGGGTGGGGGGCCAACTTCACGCAGGTTTCAAAGAATGGTCTTAAGACCGGTCTCAAGAGGGACCAAGGGAGGCGAGACGCGAGTGAGAGGAATTAAAATGCTCCAACTGCTTTAAAAGTCGACATCTGGGCACTCTTCGGCTTGTATGAACAACATAAGCAACATAAGACCTGGAGAACACACGTGTAAATTTATCAAAACAAATTCATTTACACTTTGTCTCCGCGAAACGGATATAAATCTGTTCAATTCCCGCACTATATGCAGATTTACTAGAGTTTACACGTCACTGAAAACAACAGATATGAGCTGTGTTTTATTGATCCGCAGCTGATTTCAAAGACTGTGTCCACAGCACTGGTCAGATCATTCAGTTTCTGTACTGAAGATGAGTGTGTGTTGAGCTTCTGCAACTTTCGGTTTAATGTGCGGTAGTTTGTGCGTTAATGCAGCTCGTCTGGGGTGATGCTGCTGCGGTAGCGCTGTCATATCTGGCTATAGCATGACATATAGCCTACAACACGCTCTTTATTTATTTTATTTTATTTTTTTACATATCAGGTTTCAACAACCAGATGCATGTAGACGTTAGTTTTGACTGTGATGTGGCCCGACCACCGCTTAAAGTGTCTTTTATTGTGTACTTCTGTGTATTCTGCTCCTGTTGTCTGCTGTGCCCAGACTTGAGTTTAGTTTGATTCATTTCAGAAGCTTGTTTTCTTTGAGCAGGTCAAATTATAGGTTATTTGACTGCTTGTATTTATTGACAAAATTGTATTGAGGATGCGTTGCATCGATGCATCGAGATATCAAATTGAAATGTGAGACAGTGGCGGATCTAGAACATTTTACATGGGGGGGCAAGAGGTAGACGGTACACCTATATGTGAATTGCTTTAACAAAACAAACACAAAACCACTTAACTACAGTATATTGTTTAATCATGCCCTTACACACTACAAAGGGTTTTAATTCACAACAGGAATAAGCCCAGTGTTCAAACAAAACAAAACAGCAAAATTAAAATATAAAAAAGTACAATAATTGTGTCCAAGATGCAGTCTACAAATCTACAACAGTGGACAATACTCAAGTTCTTATTATAATTAAAAACGTATAATTACAGTGCACAAATGAAATAATTGCATCACAATAAGTGTATTGTGATTGTCACTAACATTTTAGTAACAACTGAATTTTATCAGGTTTAGTGACAACATGTTACAGCGTTTACATGGTACAATTTCTGGTAAGCTACGCTTTTTTGTTATTTCAATTCAATTATCGTGATTTGATTTAATATTGACTCGTTTGGATAAATATTAGGAACACAAGATGTACCTAATCTCAAGAAAAAACAACTCACCTAATGCTGTAAACATACAGAGCCCTATCAGCTGGCAGTTAAAAGTAACTCATATTACATATAATGCGCTTTTTTATTATAATAACTTTATTTAATGATATAAATAAAATTATAATAAATATGCAATATGGTACATTACACAAATTTAGCTAAATACACTCTATAGCTCTTTTTTCCTAGCCAACTAATGTGCTATAGTCTATTATTAACGCATTAACGCATCATTTTTATCATAAAAGGGATAACATCGGTTAATGGAAACGCCATCTTTTCGCAATCGTTTTTTATCGACGTTTAGAAAATATCACAAAAGTTTTGTGCAAATCTTTAATGGAACCGCGGCTATACAGACACACACTGGGGACATCAGAGACTTATTGCACATCTTATAAAAGGGGGAATTATTAATTAGACGCATTTAATAAATACACACTACCAATCAGAGGAGCTGAAGGAGATCGGTCGGCTCGAGGTTCATTTAAAAGACATTTTCAAATGATTAGTAAGACTGATTCATCAGCACATGTCTTGTGTTTGCTGAAGCCCCAGGGCTGTGATGAGTCTCGTCTTCGAGCTTTTTTTTCTTTCAGTTTTGATTTCAAGCTGTTGGTGTTGAAATGGCGTCGAGCTCGGGTAAGAGTCAAATTAGATAAAAATATTTGCAGCTCAGTTTACTCTTTGATTATGAAGTATTTATGAAATATTAATCCAGCAGTAGGCGATGGTTTACTTTGTTCAGTTTATGAGATTATATTTCAAAGCGCTCTTACATTTATGTTTAATAAGTGGCATTGAACTCCAGGAAGAAACTAATAACTGGCATCATTTTTACATCTCGTATACATTTTTATACATATAAAGTTATCTTTCTCTAGATAATTGACTCACTTTGACAAAAAATTATGGGCGATCCGCCGCTCCGTTAAAGACGTTTTTGTGCTAGTTGGGTAAATCTCTTAAATTATATATAAGGTCTAAAAATATTATCATTAACAACATGTATTCTAATTCACTTTTTGTGCCTTACATTAATTATTATATTGATTACTAATACATTGTTAGCCAATCTGTGTGCTTTATGTACATTTCTGATATACATAACGTGAACAAATCCTTTAAATTGTAATGTAGACACATGCATTTTCTGTGAAGCTGCTTTGAACCGATATGTATTGTAAAAAGGACTATACAAATATTGTGTATGTGAATTGAATTGAGTTAAGCAATATTCAGTGTCGTAACAGCTAGAGTATTAGTTCACCCAAAAGTGAAGACATAAATCCAAACGGCCTAATGTTACTGAATGAAATGTCCCCAGGACGAGCTGTAATACTGGGAAGCTTTGGGCTATTGATGGACTCCGTCATCGCTCTGAATTTTTAATGAAATTATATTATATAGTCAATGACAACATTAAAATAATGAAGAACACTCACTTGGAGCACAAGCGTACACTGGTTTGTACTTTTCTGTCAATAAAATGATAACAGTTCCACATTCAAGTGTTGATAATAAATTAATGCATGAAGCTAGAATAAAACTCTTCTTTTGATATGTTGCATGTTTAGATACACTTACAACAAGATATTCTGTGGGCCTTGTGTGAAAATGATCAAAAATGCTGGCGGGAAAGAGTTAATGAGCTCTGCTAAATAAAATGCCCACGTTTTCTGAATGCTCTCATATGCAAACCTCAGAGATGCCGCTCGTCCCCTGAGGGCTGGTGCGCACACAAGCGAGTTGAACAAACTCTACTGGTTACACAGTCAAAGCGCTATATAAATGAACTTGACTTGACTTGACTTCGTAATATATAAAATCTCTCATTTTTACTTTCATTCTCCAAAAATAATACAACCGTAAAACTAGTCCATCCAGCTCTTGGGCTAAATCTCAAATCTTTTGAAATCAAAAGATAACTTTGAACACTTAACCTCATCCCCTATGCTACTCTAAGCAATGTCCCAAACGTATAGTATTTCAGGCACTTTTTCATTATTCGCCTCTTCATGACGGATCTCTTCCTGTATTCCTCAGTTGTAGGTCGCTTTGGATAAAAGTGTTTTGTAAATGAGGAACAGACTGATATAAGAAGTCATTCCCTGAGAAATATTCCTTCATCACATCAGTAACAGCAGACGCTGTACTGTAGTTTTCATACAGTAAACTAACTCTGTTTGACGATCTCCACATACTGCAGTATTTCTGTGTTTTGTGTCATTCAAACACTGACGATCCTTCCAGATTCAGATGCTCTGAAAGCAGAGGCCGATTACACTCAATCCTCCGGCTGGGGATTTCCTGAAGATCCGTCTGTTAACTGAGGACTAGTGTTAAAATGAGCCGAGTTACCCTGAGAAATGATCGAGACACACGGATCATAACATCCAACCTCATCTCTGATGCTACAGCAGACTAATATACACTCCAACACAATATCTCAATGATGATTAATGTGTGACATTCATGTAATTCCACATATAGATGAATGAATAATCTTTGTTTTCAACACTCCAAAGTGTGATGGGTAGGTTTAGGGGCAGTGTGTGTGTGTGTGTGTGTGTGTGTGTGTGTGTGTGTGTGTGTGTGTGTGTGTGTGTGTGTGATGGGTAGGTTTAGGGGCAGTGTGTGTGTGTGTGTGTGTGTGTGTGTGTGATGGGTAGAGTTTAGGAAGTGTGTGTGTGTGTGTGTGTGTGTGTGTGTGTGTGTGTGTGTGTGTGTGTGTGTGTGTGTGTGTGTGTGTGTGTGTGTGTGTGTGTGTGTGTGTGTGTGTGTGATGGGTAGGTTTAGGGAAGTGTGTGTGTGTGTGTGTGTGTGTGTGTGTGTGTGTGTGTGTGTGTGTGTGTGTGTGTGTGTGTGTGTGTGTGTGTAGGTTTAGGGCAGGGGCAGTGTGTGTGTGTGTGATGGGTAGGTTAGGCAGGGGCAGTGTGTGTGTGTGTGATGGGTAGGTTTAGGCAGTGTGTGTGTGTCAGTGTGTGTGTGTGTGTGTGTGTGTGTGTGTGTGTGTGTGTGTGTGTGTGTGTGTGTGTGTGTGTGTGTGTGTGTGTGTGTGTGTGTAGTGTGTGTGTGTGTGTGTGTGTGTGTGTGGAGGGGCAGTGTAGGGGGATAGAATGTACAGTTTGTAGGGTATAAAAACCATTAGAGTCCCCACAAAGATAGTGAACCAGACGTGTGTGTGTGTGTGTGCGTGTGTGAGAGAGAGAGTTTGTGTTTTTGAGTGTGAGTTTTGAGAGAGTGTGTTTGTGTGTGTGTGTGTTTGAAAGAGTATATGTGTGTGTGTGTGTGTGTGTGTGTGTGTGTGTTTGAAAGATTATACGTGTGTGTGTGTGTTTGAGAGTGTGTTAGTGTGTCAGTATATATATGTATGTGTGTGCCTGGTATTCCCTAACCAATGCCCATAACGTAACCGAGTACATTCCCTTTTGAAAACGGTTCACTCATATTGCGTCGCTCGATGCTTATGGGAACCCAGTTTAATCATGCCATGCTATTTAAGCTGATGACTTTACTCTGAGCTCCCACCTTAGGAAGCAAATCAGTCAGAAATCCAACAGGGCCTGGACAAGGGTCAGACCCCACAGAAGGAGTACCTAGTGGTTTGGTCTCTTTAGAGTAGAGGTACTCACGGACCATCCCGAGACCGATCCGGGACCTGTACGGGCTTCCGCAGTGACTGAATGAACCGTCTTGTTCAATCTTAAAGTTTTGGTGATCAGACTCGGCTCACAGAGATGATAGCAAATGAATAATACTAACATCTGCGGTCATGGCACCGGACGAGCAATCGTTATTATTTCAAAAGGGCAAACAGTCAAAGTTATTATACAGTGAAATACAAATCTGTAAATTAACATTTGTCATCACTGTGACATAAAGAGGACTTTTACAGCTGAAATGATGAGTGAATTAGAAATGCTTGGAAAAACAAGAGAGGAATAACATGCATAGAACTTTTTTTTATTAGCAAGGATTGTAATGCACAAGGAAAAGAGACGATGGCTATAACGTTAGGTAGCCTGAGACAAAAAGTTATATTTTTTAGCAACTTGTTTTTTGACTTCAGAGCAGTTTATTGTGGAATATGAGATAATCGGCTCCAGATAATACACATACCACATTTTTGGCATTCCTCTGATCTGCACGGGTCCGGGTCCAGCTTTTGAAATAATAGACGGGCCGGGTCGGTTCTGTGTAGCACATTACGGGTCTCTTCGGGTTCGGGTCCAAATTTTTGGACCTGTGTAGACCTCTACTTTAGAGGCCAGCGCTCTCTTAGAAAGAAAGGACTGCAGACCTCTACTTTAGAGGCCAGCACTCACTTAGACAGAAAGGACCCGTGTAGACCTCTACTTTAGAGGCCAACACTCACTTAGAAAGAAAGGAGCTGTGTAGACCTCTACTTTAGAGGCCAGCGCTCACTTAGACAGAAAGGACCCGTGTAGACCTCTACTTTAGAGGCCAGCGCTCACTTAGACAGAAAGGACTCATGTAGACCTCTACTTTAGAGGCCAGTGCTCACTTAGACAGAAAGGACTCGTGTAGACCTCTACTTTAGAGGCCAGCGCACTTAGACAGAAAGGACCCATGTAGACCTCACTTTAGAGGCCAGCGCTCACTTAGACAGAGAGGACCCGTGTAGACCTCTACTTTAGAGGCCAGCGCTCTCTTAGAAAGAAAGGACCCATGTAGACCTCTACTTTAGAGGCCAGCGCTCACTTAGACAGTTAGGACCCGTGTAGACCTCTACTTAAGAGGCCAGCGCTCTCTTAGAAAGAAAGGACCCATGTAGACCTCTACTTTAGAGGCCAACACTCACTTTGACAGTAAGGACTCGTGTAGACCTCTACCTTAGAGGCTAGCACTCACTTAGACAGAAAGGACCCGTGTAGACCTCTACTTTAGAGGCCAGCGCTCACTTAGACAGAAAGGACCCGTGTAGACCTCTACTTTAGAGGCCAGCGCTCACTTAGACAGAAAGGACCCGTGTAGACCTCTACTTTAGAGGCCAGCGCTCACTTAGACAGAAAGGACTCATGTAGACCTCTACTTTAGTGGCCAGCGCTCACTTAGACAGAAAGGACTGTAGACCTCTACTTTAGAGGCCAGCTCACTTAGACAGATGGGACCTGTGTAGACCTCTACTTTAGAGGCCAGCACTCACTTAGACAGAAAGGACCCGTGTAGACCTCTACTTTAGAGGCCAGCGCTCACTTAGACAGAAAGGACCCGTGTAAACCTCTACTTTAGAGGCCAGCTCTCACTTAGACAGAAAGGAACTGTGTAGACCTCTACTTTAGAGGCCAACACTCACTTAGAAAGAAAGGAGCTGTGTACACCTCTACTTTAGAGGCCAGCTCTCACTTAGAAAGAAAGGAGCTGTGTACACCTCTACTTTAGAGGCCAGCGCTCACTTAGACAGTTAGGACCCATGTAGACCTCTAATTTAGAGGCCAGCACTCACTTTGACAGTAAGGACTCGTGTAGACCTCTACTTTAGAGGCCAGCGCTCACTTAGACAGAAAGGACTCGTGTAGATCTCTACTTTAGAGGCCAGCACTCACTTAGACAGAAAGGACCCGTGTAGACCTCTGCTTTAGAGGCCAGCGCTCACTTAGACAGAAAGGACTCGTGTAGACCTCTACTTTAGAGGCCAGCGCTCACTTAGACAGAAAGGACTCGTGTAGATCTCTACTTTAGAGGCCAACACTCACTTTGACAGTAAGGACTCGTGTAGACCTCTACTTTAGAGGCCAGCACTCACTTAGACAGAAAGGACCCGTGTAGACCTCTACTTTAGAGGCCAGCGCTCACTTAGACAGAAAGGACCCGTGTAGACCTCTACTTTAGAGGCCAGCGCTCACTTAGACAGAAAGGACCCGTGTAGACCTCTACTTTAGAGTCCAGCGCTCACTTAGACAGTCAGGACCCGTGCAGACCTCTACTTTAGAGGCCAGCACTCACTTAGACAGTTAGGACCCGTGTAGACCTCTACTTTAGAGGCCAGCACTCACTTAGACAGTTAGGACCCGTGTAGACCTCTACTTTAGAGGCCAGCACTCACTTTGACAGTAAAGGACCCGTGTAGACCTCTACTTTAGAGGCCAGCACTCACTTTGACAGAAAGGACTCGTGTAGACCTCTACTTTAGAGGCCAGCGCTCACTTAGACAGAAAGGACCTGTGTAGACCTCTACTTTAGAGGCCAGCACTCACTTTGACAGAAAGGACTCGTGTAGACCTCTTCTTTAGAGGCCAGCGTTCACTTAGACAGAAAGGACCCGTGTAGACCTCTACTTTAGAGGCCAGCGCTCACTTAGACAGAAAGGACTCGTGTAGACCTCTACCTTAGAGGCCAGCACTCACTTAGACAGAAAGGACTTGTGTAGACCTCTACTTTAGAGGCCAGCGCTCACTTAGACAGAAAGGACCCGTGTAGACCTCTACTTTAGAGGCCAGCGCTCACTTAGACAGAAAGGACCCGTGTAGACCTCTACTTTAGAGGCCAGCGCTCACTTAGACAGAAAGGACCCGTGTAGACCTCTACTTTAGAGGCCAGCGCTCACTTAGACAGAAAGGACCCGTGTAGACCTCTACTTTAGAGGCCAGCGCTCACTTAGACAGAAAGGACCCGTGTAGACCTCTTCTTTAGAGGCCAGCGCTCACTTAGACAGAAAGGACTCATGTAGACCTCTACTTTAGAGGCCAGCGTTTACTTAGACAGAAAGGACTCGTGTAGACCTCTACTTTAGAGGCCAGCGTTCACTTAGACAGATGGGACCCGTGTAGACCTCTACTTTAGAGGTCAGCGCTCACTTAGACAGAAAGGACTCGTGTAGACCTCTACTTTAGAGGCCAGCGCTCACTTAGACAGAAAGGACTCGTGTAGATCTCTACTTTAGAGGCCAACACTCACTTTGACAGTAAGGACTCGTGTAGACCTCTACCTTAGAGGCTAGCACTCACTTAGACAGAAAGGACCCGTGTAGACCTCTACTTTAGAGGCCAGCGCTCACTTAGACAGAAAGGACCCGTGTAGACCTCTACTTTAGAGGCCAGCGCTCACTTAGACAGAAAGGACCCGTGTAGACCTCTACTTTAGAGGCCAGCGCTCACTTAGACAGAAAGGACTCATGTAGACCTCTACTTTAGTGGCCAGCGCTCACTTAGACAGAAAGGACTCGTGTAGACCTCTACTTTAGAGGCCAGCGTTCACTTAGACAGATGGGACCTGTGTAGACCTCTACTTTAGAGGCCAGCACTCACTTAGACAGAAAGGACCCGTGTAGACCTCTACTTTAGAGGCCAGCGCTCACTTAGACAGAAAGGACCCGTGTAAACCTCTACTTTAGAGGCCAGCTCTCACTTAGACAGAAAGGAACTGTGTAGACCTCTACTTTAGAGGCCAACACTCACTTAGAAAGAAAGGAGCTGTGTACACCTCTACTTTAGAGGCCAGCTCTCACTTAGAAAGAAAGGAGCTGTGTACACCTCTACTTTAGAGGCCAGCGCTCACTTAGACAGTTAGGACCCATGTAGACCTCTAATTTAGAGGCCAGCACTCACTTTGACAGTAAGGACTCGTGTAGACCTGTACCTTAGAGGCCAGCACTCACTTAGACAGTTAGGACCCGTGTAGACCTCTACTTTAGAGGCCAGCACTCACTTAGACAGAAAGGGACCTGTGTAGACCTCTACTTTAGAGGCCAGCACTCACTTAGACAGAAAGGACCCGTGTAGACCTCACTTTAGAGGCCAGCGCTCACTTAGACAGAAAGGACCCGTGTAAACCTCTACTTTAGAGGCCAGCTCTCACTTAGACAGAAAGGAACTGTGTAGACCTCTACTTTAGAGGCCAACACTCACTTAGAAAGAAAGGAGCTGTGTACACCTCTACTTTAGAGGCCAGCTCACTTAGACAGAAGGAAGGAGCTGTGTACACCTCTACTTTAGAGGCCAGCGCTCACTTAGACAGTTAGGACCCATGTAGACCTCTAATTTAGAGGCCAGCACTCACTTTGACAGTAAGGACTCGTGTAGACCTCTACTTTAGAGGCCAGCACTCACTTAGACAGTTAGGACCCGTGTAGACCTCTACTTTAGAGGCCAGCGCTCACTTAGACAGTTAGGACCCGTGTAGACCTCTACTTTAGAGGCCAGCACTCACTTTGACAGTAAGGACCCGTGTAGACCTCTACTTTAGAGGCCAGCACTCACTTTAGACAGAAAGGACTCGTGTAGACCTCTACTTTAGAGGCCAACACTCACTTAGACAGAAAGGACCCGTGTAGACCTCTACTTTAGAGGCCAACACTCTCTTTGACAGAAAGGACTCGTGTAGACCTCTACTTTAGAGGCCAGCGCTCACTTAGACAGAAAGGACTGTAGACCTCTACTTTAGAGGCCAGCACTCACTTAGACAGAAAGGACCCGTGTAGACCTCTGCTTTAGAGGCCAGCGCTCACTTAGACAGAAAGGACTCGTGTAAACCTCTACTTTAGAGGCCAGCGCTCACTTAGACAGAAAGGACTCGTGTAGATCTCTACTTTAGAGGCCAACACTCACTTAGACAGTAAAGGACCCGTGTAGACCTCTACCTTTAGAGGCCAGCACTCACTTAGACAGAAAGGACCCGTGTAGACCTCTACTTTAGAGGCCAGCGCTCACTTAGACAGAAAGGACCCGTGTAGACCTCTACTTTAGAGGCCAGCGCTCACTTAGACAGAAAGGACCCGTGTAGACCTCTACTTTAGAGGCCAGCACTCACTTAGACAGAAAGGACCCGTGTAGACCTCTACTTTAGAGGCCAGCACTCACTTAGACAGAAAGGACGTGTAGACCTCTACTTTAGAGGCCAGCACTCACTTAGACAGTTAGGACCCGTGTAGACCTCTACTTTAGAGGCCAGCACTCACTTTGACAGAAAGGACCTGTAGACCTCTACTTTAGAGGCCAGCACTCACTTTGACAGAAAGGACTCGTGTAGACCTCTACTTTAGAGGCCAGCGCTCACTTAGACAGAAAGGACCTGTGTAGACCTCTACTTTAGAGGCCAGCACTCACTTTGACAGAAAGGACTCGTGTAGACCTCTTCTTTAGAGGCCAGCGTTCACTTAGACAGAGAAAGGACCCGTGTAGACCTCTACTTTAGAGGCCAGCGCTCACTTAGACAGAAAGGACCCGTGTAGACCTCTACTTTAGAGGCCAGCGCTCACTTAGACAGAAAGGACTCGTGTAGATCTCTACTTTAGAGGCCAGCACTCACTTAGACAGATAGGACCTGCAGACCTCTACTTTAGAGGCCAGCACTCACTTAGACAGAAAGGACCCCTGTAGACCTCTACTTTAGAGACCAGCGCTCACTTTGACAGAAAGGACCCATGTAGACCTCTACCTTAGAGGCCAGCGCTCACTTAGACAGAAAGGACCCGTGTAGACCTCTACTTTAGAGGCCAGCGCTCACTTAGACATAAAGGACCCGTGTAGACCTCTCCTTTAGAGGCCAGCGCTCACTTAGACAGAAAGGACCCGTGTAGACCTCTACTTTAGAGGCCAGCGCTCACTTAGACAGAAAGGACCCGTGTAGACCTCTACCTTAGAGGCCAGCACTCACTTAGACAGAAAGGACTTGTGTAGACCTCTACTTTAGAGGCCAGCGCTCACTTAGACAGAAAGGACCCGTGTAGACCTCTACTTTAGAGGCCAGCGCTCACTTAGACAGAAAGGACCCGTGTAGACCTCTACTTTAGAGGCCAGCGCTCACTTAGACAGAAAGGACCCGTGTAGACCTCTTCTTTAGAGGCCAGCGCTCACTTAGACAGAAAGGACTCATGTAGACCTCTACTTTAGAGGCCAGCGCTCACTTAGACAGAAAGGACTCGTGTAGACCTCTACTTTAGAGGCCAGCGCTCACTTAGACAGAAAGGACTGTGTAGACCTCTACTTTAGAGGCCAACACTCACTTAGAAGAAAGGAGCTGTGTACACCTCTACTTTAGAGGCCAGCTCACTTAGACAGAAAGGAGCTGTAGACCCTCTACTTTAGAGGCCAGCGCTCACTTAGACAGTTAGGACCCATTGTAGACCTCTACTTTAGAGGCCAACACTCACTTTGACAGTAAAGGACTCGTGTAGACCTCTACTTTAGAGGCCAGCGCTCACTTAGACAGAAAGGACTCGTGTAGACCTCTACTTTAGAGGCCAGCGCTCACTTAGACAGATGGGACCTGTGTAGACCTCTACTTTAGAGGCCAGCACTCTCTTAGACAGAAAGGACCCGTGTAGACCTCTACTTTAGAGGCCAGCGCTCACTTAGACAGAAAGGACCCGTGTAAACCTCTACTTTAGAGGCCAGCTCACTTAGACAGAAAGGAACTGTGTAGACCTCTACTAGCCAACACTCACTTAGAAGAAAAGGGCTGTGTACACCTCTACTTTAGAGGCCAGCTCTCACTTAGAAAGAAAGGAGCTGTGTAGACCTCTACTTTAGAGGCCAGCGCTCTCTTAGAAAGAAAGGACCCATGTAGACCTCTACTTTAGAGGCCAGCACTCACTTTGACAGTAAAGGACTCGTAGACCTCTACTTAGAGGCCAGCGCTCACTTAGACAGAAAGGACCTGTGTAGATCTCTACTTTAGAGGCCAGCACTCACTTAGACAGAAAGGACCCGTGTAGACCTCTACTTTAGAGGCCAGCGCTCACTTAGACAGAAAGGACTGTAGACCTCTACTTTAGAGGCCAGCGCTCACTTAGACAGAAAGGACTCGTGTAGATCTCTACTTTAGAGGCCAGCACTCACTTAGACAGAAAGGACTCGTGTAGACCTCTACCTTTAGAGGCCAGCACTCACTTAGACAGAAAGGACCCGTGTAGACCTCTACTTTAGAGGCCAGCGCTCACTTAGACAGAAAGGACCCGTGTAGACCTCTACTTTAGAGGCCAGCGCTCACTTAGACAGAAAGGACCCGTGTAGACCTCTACTTTAGAGGCCAGCGCTCACTTAGACAGAAAGGACCCGTAGACCTCTACTTTAGAGGCCAGCTCACTTAGACAGAAAGGACCCGTGTAGACCTCTACTTTAGAGGCCAGCACTCACTTAGACAGTTAGGACCCGTGTAGACCTCTACTTTAGAGGCCAGCACTCACTTTGACAGTAAGGACCCGTGTAGACCTCTACTTTAGAGGCCAGCACTCACTTTGACAGTAAGGACTCGTGTAGACCTCTACTTTAGAGGCCAGCGCTCACTTAGACAGAAAGGACCTGTGTAGACCTCTACTTTAGAGGCCAGCACTCACTTAGACAGAAAGGACTCGTGTAGACCTCTTCTTTAGAGGCCAGCGTTCACTTAGACAGAAAGGACCCGTGTAGACCTCTACTTTAGAGGCCAGCGCTCACTTAGACAGAAAGGACTCGTGTAGACCTCTACCTTAGAGGCCAGCACTCACTTAGACAGAAAGGACTTGTGTAGACCTCTACTTTAGAGGCCAGCGCTCACTTAGACAGAAAGGACCTGTAGACCTCTACTTTAGAGGCCAGCGCTCACTTAGACAGAAAGGACCCGTGTAGACCTCTACTTTAGAGGCCAGCGCTCACTTAGACAGAAAGGACCCGTGTAGACCTCTACTTTAGAGGCCAGCGCTCACTTAGACAGAAAGGACCCGTGTAGACCTCTACTTTAGAGGCCAGCGCTCACTTAGACAGAAAGGACCCGTGTAGACCTCTTCTTTAGAGGCCAGCGCTCACTTAGACAGAAAGGACCCGTGTAGACCTCTACTTTAGAGGCCAGCGCTCACTTAGACAGAAAGGACTCGTGTAGACCTCTACTTTAGAGGCCAGCGTTCACTTAGACAGATGGGACCCGTGTAGACCTCTACTTTAGAGGTCAGCGCTCACTTAGACAGAAAGGACTCGTAGACCTCTACTTTAGAGGCCAGCGCTCACTTAGACAGAAAGGACTCGTGTAGATCTCTACTTTAGAGGCCAACACTCACTTTGACAGTAAGGACTCGTGTAGACCTCTACCTTAGAGGCTAGCACTCACTTAGACAGAAAGGACCCGTGTAGACCTCTACTTTAGAGGCCAGCGCTTAGACAGAAAGGACCCGTGTAGACCTCTACTTTAGAGGCCAGCGCTCACTTAGACAGAAAGGACCCGTGTAGACCTCTACTTTAGAGGCCAGCGCTCACTTAGACAGAAAGGACTCATGTAGACCTCTACTTTAGTGGCCAGCGCTCACTTAGACAGAAAGGACTCGTGTAGACCTCTACTTTAGAGGCCAGCGCACTTAGACAGAAAGGACCTGTGTAGACCTCTACTTTAGAGGCCAGCACTCACTTAGACAGAAAGGACCCGTGTAGACCTCTACTTTAGAGGCCAGCGCTCACTTAGACAGAAAGGACCCATGTAGACCTCTACTTTAGAGGCCAGCTCACTTAGACAGAAAGGACTGTGTAGACCTCTACTTTAGAGGCCAACACTCACTTAGAAAGAAAGGAGCTGTGTACACCTCTACTTTAGAGGCCAGCTCTCACTTAGAAAGAAAGGAGCTGTGTACACCTCTACTTTAGAGGCCAGCGCTCACTTAGACAGTTAGGACCCATGTAGACCTCTAATTTAGAGGCCAGCACTCACTTTGACAGTAAGGACTCGTGTAGACCTGTACCTTAGAGGCCAGCACTCACTTTGACATTAAGGACTCTTGTAGACCTCTACTTTAGAGGCCAGCGCTCACTTAGACAGAAGTTAGGACCCGTGCAGACCTCTACTTTAGAGGCCAGCGCTCACTTAGACAGAAAGGACCCGTGTAGACCTCTACTTTAGAGGCCAGCACTCACTTTGACAGTAAGGACCCGTGTAGACCTCTACTTTAGAGGCCAGCACTCACTTAGACAGTAAGGACTCGTGTAGACCTCTACTTTAGAGGCCAGCGCTCACTTAGACAGAAAGGACTCGTGTAGATCTCTACTTTAGAGGCCAGCACTCACTTAGACAGAAAGGACCCGTGTAGACCTCTACTTTAGAGGCCAGCGCTCACTTAGACAGAAAGGACTCGTGTAGACCTCTACTTTAGAGAGGCCAGCGCTCACTTAGACAGAAAGGACTCATGTAGATCTCTACTTTAGAGGCCAGCACTCACTTTGACAGAAAGGACCCGTGTAGACCTCTACTTTAGAGGCCAGCACTCACTTAGACAGAAAGGACCCGTGTAGACCTCTACTTTAGAGGCCAGCGCTCACTTAGAAAGAAAGGACCCGTGTAGACCTCTACTTTAGAGGCCAGCGCTCACTTAGACAGATAGGACCCGTGTAGACCTCTACTTTAGAGGCCAGCGCTCACTTAGACAGTAAGGACCCGTGTAGACCTCTACTTTAGAGGCCAGCACTCACTTAGACAGTTAGGACCCGTGTAGACCTCTACTTTAGAGGCCAGCACTCACTTAGACAGAAAGGACCCGTGTAGACCTCTACTTTAGAGGCCAGCACTCACTTAGACAGAAAGGACCCGTGTAGACCTCTACTTTAGAGGCCAGCACTCACTTTGACAGAAAGGACTCGTGTAGACCTCTACTTTAGAGGCCAGCGCTCACTTAGACAGAAAGGACCTGTGTAGACCTCTACTTTAGAGGCCAGCACTCACTTTGACAGAAAGGACTCGTGTAGACCTCTTCTTTAGAGGCCAGCGTTCACTTAGACAGAAAGGACCCGTGTAGACCTCTACTTTAGAGGCCAGCGCTCACTTAGACAGAAAGGACCCGTGTAGACCTCTACTTTAGAGGCCAGCGCTCACTTAGACAGAAAGGACTCGTGTAGATCTCTACTTTAGAGGCCAGCACTCACTTAGACAGATAGGACCCGTGTAGACCTCTACTTTAGAGGCCAGCACTCACTTAGACAGAAAGGAAGACCTCACTTTAGAGGCCAGCGCTCACTTAGACAGAAAGGACCCATGTAGACCTCTACTTTAGAGGCCAGCGCTCACTTAGACAGAAAGGACCCGTGTAAGACCTCTACTTTAGAGGCCAGCGCTCACTTAGACAGAAAGGACCGTGTACACTTTAGAGGCCAGCGCTCACTTAGACAGAAAGGACCCTGTGTAGACCTCTACTTTAGAGGCCAGCGCTCACTTAGACAGAAAGGACTCGTGTAGACCTCTACCTTAGAGGCCAGCACTCACTTAGACAGAAAGGACTTGTGTAGACCTCTACTTTAGAGGCCAGCGCTCACTTAGACAGAAAGGACCCGTGTAGACCTCTACTTTAGAGGCCAGCGCTCACTTAGACAGAAAGGACCCGTGTAGACCTCTACTTTAGAGGCCAGCACTCACTTAGACAGTTAGGACCCGTGTAGACCTCTACTTTAGAGGCCAGCACTCACTTAGACAGTTAGGACTCGTGTAGACCTCTACTTTAGAGGCCAGCACTCACTTAGACAGAAAGGACTCGTGTAGACCTCTACTTTAGAGGCCAGCACTTCACTTTGACAGATGGGACCCGTGTAGACCTCTACTTTAGAGGCCAGCGCTCACTTAGACAGAAAGGACCTGTAGACCTCTACTTTAGAGGCCAGCTCACTTAGACAGAAAGGACTCGTGTAGACTCTACTTTAGAGGCCAACACTCACTTTGACAGAAAGGACCCGTGTAGACCTCTACTTTAGAGGCCAGCACTCACTTAGACAGAAAGGACTTGTGTAGACCTCTACTTTAGAGGCCAGCGCTCACTTAGACAGAAAGGACCGTGTAGACCTCTACTTTAGAGGCCAGCGCTCACTTAGACAGAAAGGACCCGTGTAGACCTCTACTTTAGAGGCCAGCGCTCACTTAGACAGAAAGGACCCGTGTAGACCTCTACTTTAGAGGCCAGCGCTCACTTAGACAGAAAGGACCCTGTAGACCTCTACTTTAGAGGCCAGCGCTCACTTAGACAGAAAGGACCCGTGTAGACCTCTACTTTAGAGGCCAGCGCTCACTTAGACAGAAAGGACCCGTGTAGACCTCTACTTTAGAGGCCAGCGCTCACTTAGACAGAAAGGACTCATGTAGACCTCTACCTTAGAGGCCAGCACTCACTTAGACAGAAAGGACCCGTGTAGACCTCTACTTTAGAGGCCAGCGCTCACTTAGACAGAAAGGACCCGTGTAGACCTCTACTTTAGAGGCCAGCGCTCACTTAGACAGAAAGGACCCGTGTAGACCTCTACTTTAGAGGCCAGCGCTCACTTAGACAGAAAGGACTCATGTAGACCTCTACTTTAGAGGCCAGCGCTCACTTAGACAGAAAGGACTGTAGACCTCTACTTTAGAGGCCAGCGCTCACTTAGACAGAAAGGGACCTGTGTAGACCTCTACTTTAGAGGCCAGCACTCACTTAGACAGAAAGGACCCGTGTAGACCTCTTCTTTAGAGGCCAGCGCTCACTTAGACAGAAAGGACTCATGTAGACCTCTACTTTAGAGGCCAGCTCTCACTTAGACAGAAAGGACTGTGTAGACCTCTACTTTAGAGGCCAACACTCACTTAGACAGAAAGGAGCTGTGTAGACCTCTACTTTAGAGGCCAGCTCACTTAGACAGAAAGGACTGTGTACACCTCTACTTTAGAGGCCAGCGCTCACTTAGACAGAAAGGACTCGTGTAGATCTCTACTTTAGAGGCCAGCACTCACTTTGACAGTAAGGACTCGTGTAGACCTCTACCTTAGAGGCCAGCACTCACTTAGACAGAAAGGACCCGTGTAGACCTCTACTTTAGAGGCCAGCGCTCACTTAGACAGAAAGGACCCGTGTAGACCTCTACTTTAGAGGCCAGCGCACTCACTTTGACAGAAAGGACCCGTGTAGACCTCTACTTTAGAGGCCAGCACTCACTTAGACAGAAAGGACTCATGTAGACCTCTACTTTAGTGGCCAGCGCTCACTTAGACAGAAAGGACTCGTGTAGACCTCTACTTTAGAGGCCAGCGCTCACTTAGACAGAAAGGGACCTGTGTAGACCTCTACTTTAGAGGCCAGCACTCACTTAGACAGAAAGGACCCGTGTAGACCTCTACTTTAGAGGCCAGCGCTCACTTAGACAGAAAGGACTGTAAACCTCTACTTTAGAGGCCAGCGCTCACTTAGACAGAAAGGACTGTGTAGATCTCACTTTAGAGGCCAACACTCACTTAGACAGAAAGGACTCGTGTAGACCTCTACTTTAGAGGCCAGCACTCACTTAGACAGAAAGGACCTGTAGACCTCTACTTTAGAGGCCAGCGCTCACTTAGACAGAAAGGACTGTAGACCTCTACTTTAGAGGCCAGCACTCACTTAGACAGAAAGGACCGTGTAGACCTCTACTTTAGAGGCCAGCACTTACTTAGACAGTTAGGACCCATGTAGACCTCTACTTTAGAGGCCAGCACTCACTTAGACAGTAAGGACCCGTGTAGACCTCTACTTTAGAGGCCAGCACTCACTTAGACAGTTAGGACCCGTGTAGACCTCTACTTTAGAGGCCAGCACTCACTTTGACAGTAAGGACCCGTGTAGACCTCTACTTTAGAGGCCAGCACTCACTTTGACAGTAAGGACTGTGTAGACCTCTACTTTAGAGGCCAGCGCTCACTTAGACAGAAAGGACCTGTGTAGACCTCTACTTTAGAGGCCAGCACTCACTTTGACAGAAAGGACTCGTAGACCTCTACTTTAGAGGCCAGCCACTTAGACAGAAAGGACTCGTGTAGACCTCTACTTTAGAGGCCAGCACTCACTTAGACAGAAAGGACCCGTGTAGACCTCTACTTTAGAGGCCAGCGCTCACTTAGACAGAAAGGACTCGTGTAGATCTCTACTTTAGAGGCCAGCACTCACTTAGACAGAAAGGAGCTGTAGACCTCTACTTTAGAGGCCAGCACTCACTTATACAGAAAGGACCCTGTAGACCTCTACTTTAGAGACCAGCGCTCACTTTGACAGAAAGGACCCATGTAGACCTCTACTTTAGAGGCCAGCACTCACTTAGACAGAAAGGACTCGTGTAGACCTCTACTTTAGAGGCCAGCACTCACTTAGACAGTTAGGACCCGTGTAGACCTCTACTTTAGAGGCCAGCGCTCACTTAGACAGAAAGGACCCGTGTAGACCTCTACTTTAGAGGCCAGCACTCACTTAGACAGAAAGGACCCGTGTAGACCTCTACTTTAGAGGCCAGCACTCACTTAGACAGAAAGGACCGTGTAGACCTCTACTTTAGAGGCCAGCACTCACTTAGACAGAAGGACCCGTGTAGACCTCTACTTTAGAGGCCAGCGCTCACTTACACAGAAAGGACCCGTGTAGACCTCTACTTTAGAGGCCAGCGCTCACTTAGACAGAAAGGACCCGTGTAGACCTCTTCTTTAGAGGCCAGCGCTCACTTAGACAGAAAGGACTCATGTAGACCTCTACTTTAGAGGCCAGCGCTCACTTAGACAGAAAGGACTCGTGTAGACCTCTACTTTAGAGGTCAGTGTTCACTTAGACAGATGGGACCCGTGTAGACCTCTACTTTAGAGGTCAGCGCTCACTTAGACAGAAAGGACTCGTGTAGACCTCTACTTTAGAGGCCAGCGCTCACTTAGACAGAAAGGACTCGTGTAGATCTCTACTTTAGAGGCCAACACTCACTTTGACAGTAAGGACTCGTGTAGACCTCTACCTTAGAGGCTAGCACTCACTTAGACAGAAAGGACTTGTGTAGACCTCTACTTTAGAGGCCAGCGCTCACTTAGACAGAAAGGACCCGTGTAGACCTCTACTTTAGAGGCCAGCGCTCACTTAGACAGAAAGGACCCGTGTAGACCTCTACTTTAGAGGCCAGCGCTCACTTAGACAGAAAGGACCCGTGTAGACCTCTACTTTAGAGGCCAGCGCTCACTTAGACAGAAAGGACCCGTAGACCTCTACTTTAGAGGCCAGCGCTCACTTAGACAGAAAGGACCCGTGTAGACCTCTACTTTAGAGGCCAGCGCTCACTTAGACAGAAAGGACCCGTGTAGACCTCTACTTTAGAGGCCAGCGCTCACTTAGACAGAAAGGACTCATGTAGACCTCTACTTTAGAGGCCAGCGCTCACTTAGACAGAAAGGACTCGTGTAGACCTCTACTTTAGAGGCCAGCGCTCACTTAGACAGAAAGGGACTCATGTAGACCTCTACTTTAGAGGCCAGCGCTCACTTAGACAGAAAGGACCCGTGTAGACCTCTACTTTAGAGGCCAGCGCTCCACTTAGACAGAAAGGACCCGTGTAAACCTCTACTTTAGAGGCCAGCTCACTTAGACAGAAAGGAACTGTTTAGACCTCTACTTTAGAGGCCAACACTCACTTAGAAAGAAAGGAGCTGTGTACACCTCTACTTTAGAGGCCAGCTCACTTAGACAGAAAGGACTGTGTAGACCTCTACTTTAGAGGCCAGCGCTCACTTAGACAGAAAGGACCCGTGTAGACCTCTACTTTAGAGGCCAGCACTCACTTAGACAGTAAGGACTCGTGTAGACCTCTACCTTAGAGGCCAGCACTCAGTTAGACAGAAAGGACCCGTGTAGACCTCTACTTTAGAGGCCAGCACTCACTTAGACAGAAAGGACCCGTGTAGACCTCTACTTTAGAGGCCAGCCCTCACTTAGACAGAAAGGACCCGTGTAGACCTCTACTTTGAGGCCAGCGCTCACTTAGACAGAAAGGACCCGTGTAGACCTCTACTTTAGAGGCCAGCACTCACTTAGACAGAAAGGACCGTGTAGACCTCTACTTTAGAGGCCAGCACTCACTTAGACAGAAAGGACTCTTGTAGACCTCTACTTTAGAGGCCAGCGCTCACTTAGACAGAAAGGACCTGTAGACCTCTACTTTAGAGGCCAGCACTCACTTTGACAGAAAGGACCTGTGCAGACCTCTTCTTTAGAGGCCAGCACTCACTTAGACAGAAAGGACCCGTGTAGACCTCTACTTTAGAGGCCAGCGCTCACTTAGACAGAAAGGACCCGTGTAGACCTCTACTTTAGAGGCCAGCTCTCACTTAGACAGAAAGGAACTGTAGACCTCTACTTTAGAGGCCAGCGCTCACTTAGACAGAAAGGACTCATGTACACCTCTACTTTAGAGGCCAGCTCTCACTTAGAACAGAAAGGAGCTGTGTAGACCTCTACTTTAGAGGCCAGCGCTCACTTAGACAGAAAGGACCCATGTGTAGATCTCTAATTTAGAGGCCAGCACTCACTTTGACAGTAAGGACTTGTGTAGACCTCTACTTTAGAGGCCAGCACTCACTTAGACAGTTAGGATCCGTGTAGACCTCTACTTTAGAGGCCAGCCCTCACTTAGACAGTTAGGACCCGTGTAGACCTCTACTTTAGAGGCCAGCACTCACTTAGACAGAAAGGACCCGTAGACCTCTACTTTAGAGGCCAGCGCTCACTTAGACAGAAAGGACTCGTGTAGATCTCTACTTTAGAGGCCAGCACTCACTTTGACAGTAAGGACTCTTGTAGACCTCTACTTTAGAGGCCAGCGCTCACTTAGACAGAAAGGACTGTAGACCTCTACTTTAGAGGCCAGCGCTCACTTAGACAGAAAGGACTCGTGTAGATCTCTACTTTAGAGGCCAACACTCACTTTGACAGAAAGGACTTGTGTAGACCTCTACTTTAGAGGCCAGCGTTCACTTAGACAAAAAGGACCCGTGTAGACCTCTACTTTAGAGGCCAGCGCTCACTTTGACAGTAAGGACCCGTGTAGACCTCTACTTTAGAGGCCAGCGCTCACTTAGACAGAAAGGACTCGTGTAGATCTCTACTTTAGAGGCCAGCGTTCACTTAGACAGTTAGGACCCATGTAGACCTCTACTCTAGAGGCCAGCGCTCACTTAGACAGTTAGGACCCATATAGACCTCTACTCTAGAGGCCAGCACTCACTTTGACAGTAAGGACCCATGTAGACCTCTACTTTAGAGGCCAGCGCTCACTTAGACAGAAAGGACCCGTGTAGACCTCTACTTTAGAGGCCAGTGCTCACTTAGACAGAAAGGACTCGTGTAGACCGCTACTTTAGAGGCCAGCGCTCACTTAGACAGAAAGGACTCGTGTAGACCTCTACTTTAGAGGCCAACACTCACTTAGACAGAAAGGACTCGTGTAGACCTCTACTTTAGAGGCCAGCACTCACTTAGACAGAAAGGACCCGTGTAGACCTCTACTTTAGAGGCCAGGGCTCACTTTGACAGAAAGGACTCGAGTAGACCTCTACTTTAGAGGCCAGCGCTCACTTAGACAGAAAGGACTCGTGTAGATCTCTACTTTAGAGGCCAGCACTCACTTAGACAGATAGGACCCGTGTAGACCTCTACTTTAGAGGCCAGCACTCACTTAGACAGAAAGGACCCGTGTAGACCTCTACTTTAGAGGCCAGCGCTCACTTAGACAGAAAGGACCCGTGTAGACCTCTACTTTAGAGGCCAACACTCACTTAGACAGAAAGGACCCGTGTAGACCTCTACTTTAGAGGCCAGCACTCACTTAGACAGAAAGGACCCGTGTAGACCTCTACTTTAGAGGCCAACACTCACTTAGACAGTTAGGACCATGTAGACCTCTACTTTAGAGGCCAACACTCACTTAGACAGAAAGGACCCGTGTAGACCTCTACTTTAGAGGCCAGCTCTCACTAGGACAGAAAGGACTCGTGTAGACCTCTACTTTAAAGGCCAGCTCTCACTAGGACAGAAAGGACTCGTGTAGACCTCTACTTTAGAGGCCAACACTCACTTAGAAAGAAAGGAGCTGTGTAGACCTCTACTTTAGAGGCCAACACTCACTTAGACAGATAGGACCCGTGTAGACCTCTACTTTAGAGGCCAACACTCACTTAGACAGAAAGGACTGTGTAGACCTCTACTTTAGAGGCCAACACTCACTTAGAAAGAAAGGAGCTGTGTAGACCTCTACTTTAGAGGCCAACGCTCACTTAGACAGAAAGGACTCGTGTAGACCTCTACTTTAGATGCCAACACTCACTTAGACAGAAAGGACTCGTGTCTGCAGTTCAAGCACTTCTAAGTTGTAAACGGAGCTGATCACTGATGAAGTGACTGGTGGTGCCCCGGCAGGAACCACTCATCAAGGTGGCATCTAGTGGGCTCTTCTCATGGCGACCATTCAAGGCTGAGTTCTTAGACTGACCTGGTGTTTTGCTCGCCCTGGTGGGTGCTTTTGCTGGTCTGAGGCAAGGGGACGGGGGCATCCACTGAACCAGACCAATCCTCGCCGTCATATGCCACCAATGACAAGGTGTCATTGTGGAGGACTTCCTCCGAGACTCCAAACAAAACGAGTCCACTCGCTTCATACAAGGGGCGCTGGTTTGTTTCAGTAGAGAGTACTGGTGAAACCTCTCTATTTTCTACAGAGGTGTCAAGTAATGAAGTACAAATACTTTGTTACCTTACTTAAGTAGAAATTGTGGGTATCTATACTTTACTGGAGTAATTATTTTTCAGCCTACTTTTTACTTCTACTCCTTACATTTTCACGCAATTATCTGTACTTTCTACTCCTTACTTTTTAAAAATAGCCTCTTTACTCCCATTTCTTTTCAGCTTGTTTATCAAAAAAACTATGCAGATAAATCGGGTCATCCGGATAGTGTGAATTTGACTGTGGTTGGATGAGAAGTGTAAACATATACCATTCCAACTCCCTATTGGTTACTACGAGATCCATCGCACCTGCACATGATTCAGAGCACAAATCACACACGGTGTTGCCAGAATGGGCGGGTTCCCGCGAACGAGCACGCACTTTTAGCCAATCAGCGATCAGCAGGCAGACGCGCTCATTCATATAATGACAGCCAGGTTTTTAGCACGATAACTTGTAGCTGACTGTATATTCAAGAAAACGCTATGCTAAAGTGGTATACATACACAGTTAGCTGTATCTACAGTAAAGAGTGGGAGAGTGAACCAACTTTCAAACGAGGATTACACCTGTGACTCGAAGACTCTTTATAAATATAATCATGACTCCTGTCCATCATCATATACACACTCAGGACATCTGCAGCAACCCAACAGCTGCTGAAAGAGGTTTGAATCAACAATTCAACAGCTTTGACTGTGCTTAGTGTTCTACTTCACGAATGTACTGTAGTTTTGTCAGAGCAAAGTTAAGCGCATTGTTGTTACTTTTTTTGTAAAATAAAATACAAATAAAACATGCTGGTTGTCTTACCTTACACCTCTCTGGGAAATGAATAGCTATAAATCGATGCGAGTTCACCAACAGATATGAGCTGGATTTTATTCATCAGCTCATTTCAAGATCAAAGACCCCAATATGAGAAAAAGCACTGGTAAGATCATTTAGTCTCATTCATTTTACTGAAGATGATTATGGTTGTCTCAATCAGCTCCCTAGTTCAGTAGTCAGGGCTACTGAACTAGGGAGCTGATTGAGACACACGCCATGTGTTTTTGAGCATCTAAGACTTATTTTTAGTTTCACTATGGCCGTTTGAGTGTTGAGTGTAGGCTACTCATCTGCAGCGACACGTGTTGCAGTAGCGCCGTTGGATCTGGCTACAACGAGCCTATAAAACGCTCTCACGCGTTTATTTTTTAACAATTTGCCAGGAGGGAAATTTACATATGTGGTTTAAACAACCAGATGCATTTACACTTGTCCAGTTTTGTCTGAAATGTTTTCAGAAATGTAGGGCTCTAAATTGTTGACCCAATCTGGCAACACTGATCACACATGTAGCCTACATTTATATTCCAAAAAAGGTTATTGATAACATGCCTCTGAAGTTTAACTTTTTGCACCATTACAATTAGGGTTGGGAACCGAGAACCGGTTCTTATGCAGAACCGATACTTATTTTTGAAAAATACCGGAATCGCGCAAAATTCCTGAGTTTCGGTTCCGAAAACGGTTCTGGTGCAATGTGTGTGCGAAGCGCTGGGAGCGTATCCTTTAATAGCGTGCGACAGCTAACCTCATCATGAATATTAATTACGTTGCCTGCCGCTTCCAGAAGTGCAAACAATTAACTAGTGGTGGGCCGTTATCTGCATTAACGTGCTGCATTAACGTGAGACTCTTATCGGGCGATAAAAAAACATATCGCCGTTAATCTATTCTCAAAGTTGGGTTGGGAGCTGGGTCTATACTACACAAGCTATGATGACTTTCACAGTGATATTTTAGCGCGGATGTATAGCTACCTAGCCGAATTGCACTGTAGGGAGTGAGAACGAGTTTTCGAACCTGCGTGTATGCTGTGAAATTACCACATTAAGCGTGAATGCTGTCTTTTGAACTCGGGCGCGCATCAGGAGTCCTGATGAGCGTGACTGACGTACTGCAAGCAGAGAGCTGTACATATCATTTCTGCTCGTCGTCAGCGTTCTTTAGAGTATTTGCAATACATCCGTGGCTGATAGACGCAAGTGCCATTACGTACTGAAGCTTTGGTAACAAAACTAACGGTTCAAAAACAAAAATATAAAAGTTAGGTGAACAACGCTATTCATTCTGCCACCTCCGCCGACATCGTTGCAAGTAACGGGTAAACAGCTGCTGCTTTGATGACGCAACGCACCTCGGTTTCGGACCGAAAATATAATATGAACACGGTCTAGGGAGCAATCGAACTCGGGTTCGGTCCAGGCAATCGAACCAAGTGTGAAAGCACCAGTCATTATTTGGGTAGCACACATATTCTGAATGCCTTGCAGAATTCAAATGAGCCATTTTAATCTAGATTAATGCTGAATTACCATTTATTATTTACAAGTTCACTGAATAACTGAATTTCTATTACATTAATATACAAATAACTAATAAATATAACTATATATATATATATATATATATATATATATATATATATATATAAATATATAATATTTTTGTGAGAATGCTTTTAATACTGTAAAATATGTACAGTACAGGACTTTTTTGACATTGCCAACCTGTAAATGAATCAGAGATCATGTAATAAACACAAAAAGGATTGTTTGAGTTGTGTATTATGCCTTTTTCCTTTACCACTATTTGTTTAATAATTTTAATGGAACCGAATCGAACCGAATCATTAGGCGGAATCGGAACCAGAACCGGAACCGGAAAATTTCTCACGATTCCCAACCCTAATTACAATACTTATAGGCGCCCAGTCATCATATCTTTCGCTCGATGAAACATGTTAATGCTCAGCAGTACACATATATGGTATATTTGCATTGTACTAAAATGCATTCATTTTCAATGGGTATACAGTATTGTTCAAAATAATAGCAGTACAATGTGAGTAACCAGAATAATCAAGGTCTTTAGTATATTTTTTTATTGCTACGTGGCAAACAAGTTACCAGTAGGTTCAGTAGATTCTCAGAAAACAAATGAGACCCAGCATTCATGATATGTATGCTCTTAAGGCTGTGCAATTGGGCAATTAGTTGAATTAGTTGAAAGGGGTGTGTTAAAAAAAATAGCAGTGTGGCATTCAATCACTGAGGTCATCAATTTTGTGAAGAAACAGGTGTGAATCAGGTGGCCCCTATTTAAGGATGAAGCCAACACTTGTTGAACATGCATTTGAAAGCTGAGGAAAATGGGTCGTTCAAGACATTGTTCAGAAGAACAGCGTACTTTGATTAAAAAGTTGATTGGAGAGGGGAAAACCTATAAAGAGGTGCAAAAAAATGAAAGGCTGTTCAGCTAAAATGATCTCCAATGCCTTAAAATGGAGAGCAAAACCAGAGAGACGTGGAAGAAAACGGAAGACAACCATCAAAATGGATAGAAGAATAACCAGAATGGCAAAGGCTCAGCCAATGATCACCTCCAGAATGATCAAAGACAGTCTGGAGTTACCTGTAAGTACTGTGACAGTTAGAAGACGTCTGTGTGAAGCTAATCTATTTTCAAGAATCCCGCAAAGTCCCTCTGTTAAAAAAAGGCATGTGCAGAAGAGGTTACAATTTGCCAAAGAACACATCAACTGGCCTAAAGAGAAATGGAGGAACATTTTGTGGACTGATGAGAGTAAAATTGTTCTTTTGGGTCCAAGGGCCACAGGCAGTTTGTGAGACGACCCCAAACTCTGAATTCAAGCCACAGTACACATTGAAGACAGTGAAGCATGGAGGTGCAAGCATCATGATATGGGCATGTTTCTCCTACTATGGTGTTGGGCCTATTTATCGCATACCAGGGATCATGGATCAGTTTGCATATGTTAAAATACTTGAAGAGGTCATGTTGCCCTATGCTGAAGAGGACATGCCCTTGAAATGGTTGTTTCAACAAGACAATGACCCAAAACACACTAGTAAACGGGCAAAGTCTTGGTTCCAAACCAACAAAATTAATGTTATGGAGTGGCCAGCCCAATCTCCAGACCTTAATCCAATTGAGAACTTGTGGGGTGATATCAAAAATGCTGTTTCTGAAGCAAAACCAAGAAATGTGAATGACAATGTGTTGTTAAAGAATCATGGAGTGGAATAATAGCTGAGAGGTGCCACAAGTTGGTTGACTCCATGCCACACAGATGTCAAGCAGTTTTAAAAACTGTGGTCATACAACTAAATATTAGTTTAGTGATTCACAGGATTGCTAAATCCCAGAAGAAAAAATGTTTGTACAAAATAGTTTTGAGTTTGTACAGTCAAAGGTAGACACTGCTATTTTTTGAACACACCCCTTTCAACTAATACCCCAATTGCACAGCCTTAAGAGCGTGCATATCATGAATGCTGGGTCTTGTTTGTTTTCTGAGAATCTACTGAACCTACTGGTAACTTGTTTGCCACATAGCAATAAAAAATATACTAAAAACCTTGATTATTCTGGTTAGTCACATTGTACTGCTATTATTTTGAACAATACTGTATATGCAGCTGAAACAGGTAGCCTTGTGCATCCCACATTTTTTTAAATATAACATTATAATAATTATGGCCTTTAGAATAATGCTTTTTGAGGAGGTGGGGTAGTGTACTATTGACCCCTGTGGCCTAAGCTTTTGTCCTTAATGGCATTTTTTCTCCTTACATTACTTTTACTTTTATACTTTAAGTAGTTTTAAAACCAGTACTTTTACACTTTTACTTGAGTAAAAATTTTGCGTTGATACTTCAACTTCTAAAGAAATATTTTTTAACCCTAGTATCTATGCTTCAACTTGAGTAATGATTGCGAGTACTTTTGACACCTCTGATTTTCTACTATCTAGTGATGCAATACGAGTGAACCGTTTTCGAAAGTGAACCCAACATGTGTGTGTGTGCTCTTTTTCAGTGAGAGATCTGAGGATTGTTCTGCTGGGAAAGAATGCATCAGAAAACAGTCGAGTGGGAAACATTATACTGGGAACAGCAGCGTTTCACAGCGAAGCTTCATCTTATTCACAGCAGCACAGTGAGAGAATCAGTGGAGAGGTGGAGAAGAGACTCATCACAGTCATCAGCACTCTTCACCTGCTCCAGCCACATCTGTCACACCATCAGATCACAGAGAGAGTGAGAGAGTGTGTGTGTCTATCGGCTCCAGGACCTCATGTGATCGTACTCGTACTGCAGTATCAGGACTTCAGTGATGAGGACAGACAGAGAGTGAAAACTGTGCTGAACCTCTTCAGTGAGAAGGCCATTAAACACACCATACTGCTGACTACTGATGAAGAGACACGCACATCAGTATTACCTTTTAAGATATGGAATAACACTATTGATAATTTAATAAAGGAGTGTGGAGGAAGACATCTTAAGTTTGATTCAAGAAACCCAGGATGGCGCTCTGAGATGTTCAGAAGGGCAGAGGAGATGCTCAAGGAAGAATTCATCATCTGTAACATGTATGAGGATGATGGATCATCAGTGGATGGAGATCCCAGCAGATCTCGAGGTTCATTCCGAGAAGACAACAAGGAGGAGGAGGATTCGGATCTCAATGAGGATGGAAAACTCAACGAGAACAAAAAAACAAGTAGTGATGAAAGAGGTTCGTTATTTTTTTCTTGATAATACCTCTAAGAATATACTCATGAACTACTATTTTGTCCTTTAATACAGTTTCAGTTTAGTAGAGACAGATATTGAAAGGGAGAATAAGGTGCAACTTGGAACTGTAATTTATTATTTTTATTAATCTGTTTTGTTTAGGTTTAAAAGCTTCTAAAATGTTTGTACATAAAAACATCTTGGCTAATTTTGTAACCTCAATTCCCTGATGGAGGGGATATGTTGTGTCGAATGAGTTAGACACTTGGGATCGCACTTATGAGCCCCAAACACCTGATGTATTCAAAAAAGGCCAATGAAGTTGGGGTGTGGAATTTGCATGCCTGGCCACTTCCCCAGACATACAGGAATAAAAGGAGGCCAGCACACATTTAGGTCTGTGCTGAGGAGCCAAGAGTGTCTCAACCATTTCAGCGGGTAGTTCAGAGTTGTGGCAGGAGGGACATCAGGAAATGAAGGTCACAACAGTAACCAAGAAGTTCCCTTTAAGTTGCTTATTTGACATTGTGTCAAATGCGTTATACATTAGAGGTCGCTCTAATAAACACCACAACTGTGTCATGAAACCTGGTGGTGCAGATGCAGGCAAGCCTTTGTCTGCCACAAGCAAGTAGAGCTACACTAACCCACAACCTCAGGTCTTAAGGTCTCCCTATTTCAGGGGAGAATTTTCTTGGAAGAGTTCACTCCAGGTCTCAAACCAGGCCTCTTCTGGTTTTTAGTAGGATTTTTTTATGGCTGAAAACAATTGTTCAGCCATAAAAAATCCTTCTCTGCCAATAAAGAAACACTACGGATACCACATCCTACCCAAAGGCTAGGTTAGTATGTCTAAAATACATCCTATGAATTCACCTAATGGGAATTACTACATAGAAAATAATCCCTGTAGTGTGGCGGCTCCACCTGACAAGGGAGAGACTAGTGGCCAGTGGGCTCCGTCCAGGGGAAGACAGGGCTCACCGACAGGGAAACTGAACAGTGGAAGAATACTTATATGGAAGTACTTAGCCAAATTTCAGTGATTGGTCTAGTAGTGAATTTCTCTGCCGAGCTCACTAACTTTCTGAGCCGGGGTCTTAGGACCACATGAGAGTCTGCCAGGCAAAATGTTAGGCATAATTTACTAACAGAGAAGGTTTGTAGGTCCCCTACTTTCTTGACAGAGGTGAGAGCAGTCAGGAGGGCCGTCTTCATAAACAAGGCCCTCAGATTGTAAGGGTTCAAATAGATCTTTCTGCAGGGCCTGTAAGTCCAGAGACCAATTCCAAGAGTGGATGAGGCGAGGTCTTGAAAGATCGAACATTCCCAGGCACCTTATGATAAGGTTGTGTTTCCCCAGAGACCTGCCACCCAGTGTTGTGTTTTGCTGCTATTGCAGCTACATATAGGTGGAGGGGCCAGGCACCTCTCAAGGCCCTGTTGGAGAAAGGAAAGCACAGACCCAATGCCAAATCTCTGTGGGTCTAGTGGAGAGGCTGCACTTCAAGGCATACAGCCACCTAGTAGAGGGAGCTTTTATGGTGCAACCATTAGGATTTGTTCAGCTTCTTCCCTGACTTATCTGTTCAACGAGGCTCAAAGGGGGAATGTGTACTTGCGTAGAGCTGGGCCCAGCTGTAAGCCAGTGCATCTGTGCTGAGGGGGGCTTCAGTAAGGGAATACCTCAGTGGACAGTGGGAGGATTCCTGGGAAGCAAGTAGGTCTACCTGTGCTTCCCCGAATCAACTCCAGATCAGCTGGACAACCTGGGAATGGAGGCATCACTGTCCATGGAGTGTGATCTGTCGCAAGAGCGCATCTGCTGCTTAAGGTCAAAGAACGTGAGTAGTACAAAGTGAATTCAGAGGGGGAGATAACATGTAACACGCAACGAGTGCAACCCGTTTTTGTAATTTTTAAACGCCACCATCATTGTGTTGGTGTCCGGATCAATGGTCAAAACCTCCTCAGGGCTATCAGCATAGACAACAATTTGAGGCTGTTGATGTGCCAGTGCAGTCAGGCCCTGAATCATCTTGGAAGCATCTGTTGTGACAACAAGTCTAGATACTTGTTCTAGGGGCACTTGAAGGCAAACTGTAGAAATGGTCTGTGCTGAGGAAGGATTGAAACATAAAAGTATGCATCCTTCAGGTCTATTGCCACAAACCAATTCTGGTGTCTGTGCATTAACATATTGAATAGGAGCTTGTGTAAGGCTCCTTGTGCACCTTCCAAGAAAGGAACTGGGACAGAGCATAACACTTTAATATCAAAATACACTAACTCAAACCGAAAGTAAAGTGGCAACCCTCATGGACTACTTCCACCCACTAGGCTCAATAGCAAACGCACCACCGGCCTCACCCTGTTCTCACAGCTCTTAGCATTGTACTGCTTGATCAATATATCGTTTTTCATTTTTATTTATCTATCTTTAGATTCAAGAGAAAAAGATGATCTGAGGATTGTGCTTCTGGGTAAAACTGGAGTTGGGAAGAGTGCAACAGGAAACACCATCTTAGGAAGAAACGTGTTTACAGCAGAAGAATCTTTTGAATCAGTTACTAAAGAGTGTCAGAGTAAATCAGCTGAAATCAACGGCCGACACATTACTGTGATTGACACTCCAGGACTGTTTGATACTAAACTCAGTAATGAAGAAACCCAGAGAGAAATCACCAACTGCATCTCCATGATCCTGCCTGGACCACATGTGTTTCTCCTGCTGATACCAGTGGGACGATTCACTCAAGAGGAGGAAAAATCAGTCGAGATCATTCAAAAGACGTTTGGAGAGAAATCATTAATGTTCACCATTGTGCTCTTCACCAGAGGAGACAAACTGAAGAACAAAACCATTGAACAGTGCTTGGGAAAACCTGAATCTGCCGTTAAAAACCTGATTGAAGTGTGTGGAAACAGATTCCATGTGTTCAATAATAATGAGACTGGAGACCAAACACAAGTGTCTAAACTACTGGAGAAGATAGACGACATGGTGAAAGCAAACGGAGACAGTTACTACTCATGTAAGATGTTCAGAGACATGGAAAGAGAAATACAAGAAAAACAAAAGAAGATGCTGATGGATAAAGTGGAACAACTGAAGAGAAAGAGAAAAGAAATGATGAACAGACATGAAGAGGAGAAAAAGAGAATGATGGACGAAGAAAGACAAAATCATGACAAAGAAAGAAAGAAAAGAGAAGAAGAATTTAGAGAGAAAGAAGAACAATTTAAAAACGACATTAAAGAAAGAGATGAACAAGAGAGAAAGATGAAAGAGGAGATGAAGAGGGAACAAGAGGAATGGGAGAGACAGAAACAACAGGAAAGACAAAGAAGAGATGAAGAGGATGAGAAAAGGAGGAAGAAAGAACAGGCAATGTCGGATGAATATTATCAGAGGCTCAAACAAGAGGAAAAGAAAATGAAGATGATGATAGAGGAAGAAAGACAGAATCATGATAAAGAAAGAAAGAAAAGAGAAGAAGAATTTAGAGAGAAAGAAGAACAATTTAAAAACGACATTAAAGAAAGAGAGGAACAAGAGAGAAAGATGCGGGAGGAGATGAAGAGGAACGAGAGGAATGGGAGAAACAGAAACAACAGGAAAGTCAAAGAAGAGAAGAAGAGGATGAGAAAAGGAGAGCGAAAGAACAGGCATTGTCGGATGAATATTATCAGAGACTCAAACAAGAGGAAAAGAAAATGAAGATGATGATAGAGGAAGAAAGACAGAATCATGATAAAGATATAAAGAGAAGAGAAGAGGAGCTTATTAAAAGAGAAGGACAATATAAAAGAGACATTAAAGAAAGAGAGGAACAAGAGAGAAAGATGCAAGAGGAGATGAAGAGAGAACGGGAGGAATGGGAGAAACACAAACAAGAGGCAAAACAAAGAAGAGATGAAGAGGATGAGAGAAGGAGAAAGAAAGAACAGGCAATATCAGATGAGCATTATCAGAGGCTCAAACAAGAAGAAGAGAGAATGAAGATGATGATAGAGGAAGAAAGACAGAATCATGACAGAGAGAGAAAAAGAAGAGAAGAAGAATTCAGAGAGAGAGAAGAACGATATAAAACAGAGATGGAAAGTGAACGAGAGGAATGGGAGAGACAGAAACAACAGGAGCGACAAAAAAGAGATGAAGAGGACAAGAGAAGAAAAAAGATAGAACAGGAAACATGGGATGAATATTATCAGAGACTTAAACGAGAGATAGAAAGAAGACTCAGAGAGAGAGAAGATCTTCAGTCCAAATATGAAGAAGAGAGAGGGAGAATGAAGATGATGATGGAGGAAGAAAGACAGAATCATGATAAAGAGAGAAAGAGAAGAGAAGAGGAATATATAGAAAGAGCAAAACAATATAAAAGAGACATTAAAGACATAGAGGATCAGGAGAGAGAGATGCGGGAGGAGATGAAGAGAACGAGAGGAATGGGAGAGACAGAAACAACAGGAAAGACAAAGAGAAGAGGAGAAAGAAGCACATCAATTGAATAACCTTTATATGGAACCTCCTGAGGGTCAGCTCACAAACAGTAAGTCAAAACAATATCCAGCTAATAGATACGGTTGTGATCAGAGATATTATTGCTCTACAGTAGAATAGCCAACTTCTCAATGTAATTTCCATAAGATAATATCTAATGTATGATTATGATAATGCCTAGGTTCATTAACATTTTGAATGATCCCTACTAAGTTGAGGACATTGATAAATGCAGATCTTTTTTGTTGTCTATTTGTGACCCTGGTCCACAAAACCCTTCATGCTTCTCACATTTTTGTGGCAATAGCCAACAATTATCGTGTGGGTCAAAATTATGCATCAACCCATATGACTGGTTTTGTGGTCCAGGGTCACAAATTAATGTTGCATCAATATTTTGTTTACATCTAGCTATGTTACATTAGGAGCTAGTACTTTGAATGATTCAAACAAATTATATCCTGCGATCAGGAAATGGGCAATATGTACCGGCTCACTTTCGAGCACTGGTTCTGCCCAGCTTCAAGTCTCTTTTGTTAACAATGGTTTCAATCAGCTCCAAGTCTCATTTGTCGCTGATGATCCCACCCAGCCTCCCTCTCCCTTCTCTTCTGCCAGTGCCATCCAGTACCTTGGCTCCGCCTCGCTGGCTTTCTTTAGCCACTCGGCTCCTCCTTTAGTGGCTCTGCCCAGTTGCTTAGATCTGCCTTAGGCTTACTGGTCTTTGGCTCCGCCTTGGTGTGGCAATCCCCTGGCTCCTCCTTGGGTCTCTGAGTCTTTTGGTCCACCTCGCCTACCTCGCCCTGTCGACAAGTCATCTCCACCTTGTCTCCTTGCTCTCCTTGCTCCCACCTGGGACCATCACCCTTCTGCCTCCAGTGAGCTCCCTCGTCCCTCTGGGACTACCTTGTTCAGTCATTGCTCTGCCTCCACCATTGACCTCTGGGCCTCGTCCCTCCACTGCTTCAGCTCCGTTGGGCTCCTCCTTGGTCCTCACTCCCACCAGCTCCACTTCAGTCCTCCTGCACCCTGGCTCTACCTCGGCTGCTCAACACAGCTGTTCCAATTTGGCCTCCTGGTCCTCTGTTGTCACCCAGTCTCTTTATCTCCTTAGTTTCACCTGGAACTCCACCTCTCCTGGCTCCACCTCTTTTGGTCGGGTTTCTGGCTCCGCCCTGGCTCCTCCCTCCTTCGGTTCCAGCGTGGGCTTTCGTCCTCTTTACTGAGTCGCTCTCTGGTCCTCAGTTCATCGTCTTCTCCGTGGCTCCTCCCTCCGCCAGCTCCACCATGGCTGTGCTTCCATTTTCCAGTCTATCTCTGGCTCTCTATCCACCTCTGGAACCGAGGACGCACCTTCTGGGAAGGGGTACTGTAACAGTCATGTTCTGTTTTGGTTTCGTTTTCACTGTTCTCCTTGTTTGATACTACGGTTTCTAATTGAGCTATGCACTTGGTTCTTGTTCTGATTATTATCTTCCCTGTCTATTTAAGGCCTGAGTTCTGCCTCTTTATCGTTCAGGGTCATTAACGTTGGTGTTTGGGCAGCTTTTACTCCTGTTGATTCCTGTTCTTCTGTGTACTTTGGATGATATTTTGGACTGTTGGATTGAATCCTCTTCATTGCACTTGCTTAATGATCGGCATTCATGACACAAGGAAAGAACTACTTAATTATAAACCAAGGCCCAAATGCCCAACCAAAAGGAACAGTAATCACAAAAATAATTTTCAATAAAACTGAATAAAGCTAAATCTCTATTCATTCTCTATCAACTTTTTTACAGTTATAAAGTGAGTTTACTGGTGCTGGAAGCAATATTTCTGAAAGGGGGCATTGATGTGTTCTTGGGGGAGGGGGTGGTCATTTGTTTAATGTGAGTTGACGCCAAATTAAATGAGCTGAAACTTGTAACTACTTGAAAAGCATATGCGCCACAACACTGTAACACTTGGCAGTTCACACCAATGCGACCAGAATGAGAGCATGTATCGTTTCAGTAGCAATGACTCTTTACTTTAGTGTTTTTGTCAGCTTTCTGTAGTGCAGCTATCAGACTTAACACAACTTAACATCTAGTACACAGCCGCACACTTTAACCAAGCTAACAATAACCAGACACCTGCCACCAGACAAAAGGCATCCAAACGATTATAAAAGTAACTTCATTGGGATAAATGAATGACAAAACAGACATTTAATTCAAAAATACATTTTGTTGTTAATCTCTAAACTCTATTATTGTCATTTTCAGATGATAAAGATTCATCATCAGATTCAGGAAGTTTGAGAATCTTGCTGTTCGGGAGGACAGGAAATGGAAAGAGTGCCACAGGAAACACTATCCTTGGAACAGATGAGTTTCAGAGTCAAGACATTTTACAATCAGTGACCACTACTTGTCAGAAAGTAGTTGGAGAAGTTGATGGTAAATCAGTCGCTGTTGTTGATACTCCAGGACTCCTTGACACCTCACTGTCAACTGAACAAGTTGTGGAAGAAATGATGAAAAGTGTTTCTCTGTCCGCTCCTGGACCTCATGTGTTCATCATAGTGGTGAGTTTGGGAAGAATCACCCAAGAGAAGCAAGACACTTTAGACATGATAAAGAAGATCTTTGGCCCAAAAGCAGCAGAGTTCAGCATTGTTCTCTTCACTAGAGGAGATGTTCTGAAAGAACAAACAATTGAACAATATGTAGAGAAGAGTCCGAATGAGGAACTCAAGAAACTGATCAGTGACTGTGGAAACAGATTCCTGGCCTTTAACAACAGAGAACTACGGATCGGACACAAGTTACTGAGCTCTTAAACATGATAGAGAAGCTGAAGGAGTCTAATGAGGGCCAATACTTCACTAATGAGATGTTCGAGGCAGCGATCTCCAATGAACAGAGAAGAGAAATGATAGAAGAGAAGAAAAGAACAAATCAGGCTCAAGTTGAAGAATTGCAAGCCAGATATGACATGGAAGATAAACTCATGATAGAGAGACTGAAGGAGAAGAAACGAAAGACAGATGAGGAAAGAGTGAAGCTGGAGGACAAGTTCATGGAAAAACAAGAAACAATCAGGAGAAAGATTGAGGAGAAAGAAAAGAGGAGGATAAGAAACGAGAGGAGGAGGATCAGAAACGATCAGAAGAGGAAAAACAGCAAAGAGATGAATATGATCAAAGAGTAGAAGAGATGAAGAGACAGATTAAAAACCAGAGAATACAGTATAAAAAACAGCAAAAAGAAAGAGAAGAGGAAGATCAGATGAGAGAAGAAGAATATCAACAAGATCAAGAAAAGATGAAAACTGAGCAGGAACACATCATGGCAGAGTTAAGAAGAAAACAGGAAGAGGAAATAAAAAAGAGAGATTCAGGGGAACAACTGACGAAGGAACAAGAAGAGAAAGAGAGAGAAGAATGGAAGAGAAAAATAAAAGAGGCTGAAGAAGACAAAGAGATTAAACAACAGCTGAGAGAATGGGAGGAAGAGAAGAAAAGAGAGATGAAAGAACGAGAGGAAGAGGAAAGAGAGATAAAAGAGAGACACGAGGAACAGCTGAGAGAAAAACAAGAAGAACTGGAGAAAAGGAGAGAGAGATTTGAAATCGAGAGAAAAGAACAAGAACAGATGATAGAGGAAGAGAGAAAAAAACAGAAAAGAGAGAAAGAAGAAAAAGAGAGAGAATGTGAAGAAGAGAGAAATGAAAAGAAAAGACGTTATGAGCAGCTGGAGAGAGAAAAGAGGAGTGGAAGAGAAGAAAACAAGAGGATGAAGAGAGACGAGAGGAGAAGAAAAAGAGATGGGAGAAAATAATGGAAGATCTGAAACGAGAGAGCAAGAAGAAGATGAAGAGAAGAGAAAGAGAGGAGAGAGAAGCAATAGAAAGAGAAGAAAAAGAGTGTGATGAAATGAAACAGAAACATGAAGAGGAAATAGAGAAGATGAAGAACAAACATCGAGACGAAACCAGAAAACGAGAAGAAGAACTGATTGAGTTTATAAAGAGGAAAGATCAGCAGGTCCAGGAGCTCAAGGAGAGGCTCGAAGAGTTTCAAAATCAACTGGATGAAGAGAAAAGGTTAAGAAATCAGTTAAATAGACGGGTTTGTCACGTCATGTGAAACATTTTTAATCAAAACGTTAGAGCCAAATATTATGGCACTTGTCTTTTGTAGTGTGTGTGAAGGGGTTTTCTTTTTCTCTCTGTTCACTTAATTGTTGTCATTGAATTATTTGTAATGATCATTGCAATCTGAACATTATTCTGAAATCACGCTGTACTTTCACAGATTTACTGCTGACAAACATAAAACAAATATTCCTCATTCACACCGATCACGTGATGCTGTTGACCGTCATCAATTCTGGACAGAAACAAAATGCATTGTAGACTCCATTTAACAACAAAGATTTTTCAGCAATCTTTCTGTTTGTAAAAACATTCATTCAGCATGTTGATCATTGATCATCATCAGTTTCCTCACAAAACAAGCGTGCGCACTAATATGCATTAATTCATGCTTAACTAATGCACCGATAATAATTAGTTAATGTGTGACTCATGAAGAACTAACCCGTTTACTAATGATTACTGCATTTTTGAGTTTGATGCTAAAGCTCGGCACACCTATTTCTGGGCAGTTTCTCCCATTCTTCTTTGCAGGACCTCTCAGGCTCCATCAGGTTGGATGGGAGCGTCTTTGCACAAGCATGTTCAATCGGGTTCAAGTCTGGGCTCTGGCTGGGCCACTCAAGGACATTCCCAGAGTCGTTCTGCGTGCTTAGGGTCGTTGTCCTGTTGGAAGATGAACCTTCGCCCCAGTCTGAGGTCCAGAATGCTCTGGAGTAGGTTTTCATCAAGGTTGTTTCTGTACATTGCTGCATTAATCTTTCCCTCGATCCTGACTAGTCCCCCAGTTCCTGCCACTGAAAAACACCCCCACAGCATGATGCTGCCACCACCATGCTTCACTGTAGGGGTGGTATTGGCCAGAGATGAGCGGTGCCTGGTTTCCTGACATGACGCTTGCCATTCATGCCAAAGTGTTCAATCTTTGTTTCATCAGACCAGAGAATTGTGTTTTACGGATTGGAGAATCAAGTCGGAAAGGTCACGCTAGCTGCAGACAGAAGCACCGCCCCCGTGTTTACAAAGTGAACGTGCAAAGACTAATACAAATGCCCTTTATCAATTATTGTCTGACATCGTTGTTTAACCTTTTTTTGATAAAGGGCATTTGTATTAGTCATCACAAGTGTGCTTTGAAAACACTGGGCGGTACTTCTGTCTGCTGACCTTTCCAACGTGATTACGCAATCCGTGGTGCAAGATGAGCCATTTACATTAAGAACTATATAAATATTTCTTTTTTTCATTACCCTATTCCTCGTCTGGGATCGTGCAGAGCCTCTGAAGCCCTTCCTCTGAAACTGCATTGATTTAGACCTTCAACCGTTGATTCCCATTGTAGTCTAGCCTGGATGCCAGCCGAATTTAGCCCCGCCCACAATTTTTTTCGAAAAACTGATCGGACCATTGAAATCATCAGGGCGGGCTTTAGACGATGATGGACAGATGATCAACAGTCACGTAATCATCCACGTCATCAAAGGCGCTTTGGGTTGAATTTGCTCTTATCCTAAACGGAGAACTTGTTCGTATATGCATTCACCGTCACTATTCCTCTCAGAAACGATGATCGTGTTAGGAAGTACTCCATGTATCCTTAAATTCTTTTATTACAATACTGGCAAAGATCGTTTACACTCATCTTTTCTTGTAACGTTACTTAATCCAGCGCGTGCAGACAGGGTTGCCACGTTTTTTTGCAATGTCGCGCAATTGCTACTCAAAACTATAGCCCAAAACAATAGCTTTCCGGGGATCTCCGGAAAAAATGGCGTTTGGTTGGCAAAATATGTTATTTTGGCAAGGTTGCCTGCTAAAATTCGCATTCATGGGTTTATATAATCACATAATTGGGGTCGCTTCAACCCGCGGACATGGAGAAAAACACGGACTTGGCAACACAGAGCAGTCGAGTTCTGCTGACATTTGACAACTAGCTGCGTCGCTCCGTTGCTCTGATTGGTTGTGGGTCTATCCAACCGAGGTCTTTCCTGGTTAGGTTGAAACAGCCCATAATCAAAGCCCAATGGAGCGGTACCAGACTCATATTCTGACTAGAATTGAGTATGACCACGCCAGGCTAATTGTAATCCATAATGTGGAGAAAAATCTGGGAATGTTTTCCTCAAAAAACTTAATTTCTTTTCCACTGAAGAAAGAAAGACATGAACATCTGGGATGAGATGAGGTGAGGAAACTATCAGGACATTTTCATTTTAAAGTGAACTAATCTTTTAACTAAAGTTGTATGAGGATACGAGTAATGATGAATTACAGCAAAGACAGAAAGGGACGTATGTGCATTAATTATAGCCTGTCTTTAGTATTCTATGACAAAAACTGTTTCAGTCATGAAGTGTTTTGTATTATGTTTATATGTTTACATGTATGTGCAGTTTTCTACGTTACACAATTTAACCAGCAGGGGGCAGTATTGGCCTGAAAATATCTGAAGGATGGAGGTCCTGGTCTTCAAATTTCTTTATGGTTCTTTTTTTTATTTGACTTTTCCATAACTTCTTTAATCCTTAAGTTAAAAGCTATTGTGACATGTAATGCAGATCAATCAGAACTGGAATGGACAATACAAAGTTGAATTCTTAATTCACAATATTAAAAAAATAATAAAAATAATGATAATGTCCATCTTTTGGTTGTATGTCGTTTTCTTTCGCTTCTGATGTCAAGGTTTTGCTGTTGGTGTCGAGTTCTGGAAAGAAATAATCAAATGAGTGTTTTTCATACAGAAGCGTTTCCTCTATGTATTTATGAATTATGAAATATTAGTTTGTTTACCTCATTAAATTCAAATATTATTATTTTGTACTGAGCTTTGCATTAATGTTTAAAAATGCCATCAAATACCAGGAAGCTTTTGCTAATTAACTTTTTCAATACACATCAAATAGTTTTCTGCTGATTTACTCTTTAACTTTATCAAAATAACTTATTGTTACTCCTTAGCCCCCTTTATGGTGATCTCATAACCATATTTTTATTAGGCTACTTTTATTATTAAATTAATATTAAAATTAATTTCCCTTACGATAGTTTCATACCACATCACCGCATGACCGATAATAAAAGATTCCTCATTTAAAAAACAACTTGTTTAACAGACAGACAGGGGCAGATGGGCAGAAAGATAGATAGATAGATAGATAGATAGATAGATAGATAGATAGATAGATAGATAGATAGATAGATAGACAGACAGACAGACAGATAGACAGACAGATAGACAGACAGGGAAAGTATTCAGACCCCATTAAATTGCAGCCATTTGCTAAAATCATTTAAGTTCATTTTTGTATGCACACACAGCACCCCATATTGACAGAAAAACACAGAATTTTTGACATTTTTTGTCATTTTGATTTATGAAAAAGAAAAACTGAAATATCACATGGTCCTCAGTATTCAGACCCTTTGCTGTGACACTCATATATTTAACTCAGGTGCTGTCCATTTCTTCTGATCATCCTTGAGATGGTTCTACACCTTCATTTGAGTCCAGCTGTGTTTGATTATACTGATTGGACTTGATTAGGAAAGCCACACACCTGTCTATATAAGACCTTACAGCTCACAGTGCATGTCAGAGCAAATGAGAATCATGAGGTCAAAGGAAGAGCCTGAAGAGCTCAGAGACAGAAGTGTGGTAAGGCTCAGATCTGGCCAAGGTTACACAAAACATTTCTGCTTCACTTAAGGTTCATAAGAGCACAGTGGCCTCCATAATACATAAATGGAAGATGTTTGGGACGACCAGAACCCTTCCTAGAGCTGGCCGTCCGGTCAAACTGAGCTATTGGGGAGAAGAGCCTTAGAGAGAGGTAAAGAAGAACCCAAAGATCACTGTGGCTGAGCTCCAGAGATGCAGTCGGGAGATGGGAGACTCCAATATGGTGAGAAATAAGATTCTCTGATCTGATGAGACCAAGATAGAACTTTTTGGCCTTAATTCTAAGCGGTATGTGTGGAGAAAACCAGGCACTGCTCATCACCTGTCCAATACAGTCCCAACAGTGAAGCGGTGGTGGCAGCATCATGCTGTGGGGTGTTCTTCAGCTGCAGGGACAGGACGACTGGTTGCAATCGAGGGAAAGATGAATGCGTCCAAGTACAGGGATATCCTGGACGAAAACCTTCTCCAGAGTGCTCAAGACCTCAGACTGGGCCAATGACCCGAAGCACAGCTAAAATAATGAAGGAGTGGCTTCACAACAAATCCGTGACTGTTCTTGAATGGCCCAGCAGAGCCCTGACTTAAACCCAATCGAGCATCTCAGGAGAGACCTGAAAATGGCGGTCCACCAACGTTTACCATCCAACCTGACAGAACTGGAGAGGATCTGCAGGAGGAATGGCAGAGGATCCCCAAATCCAGGTGAGACTCGTTGCATCTTTCCCAAAAAGACTCAAGCCTGTATTAGATCAAAAGGTGCTTCTACTAAACACTGAGCAAAGGGTCTGAATACTGAGGACTGTGATATTACAGTTTTCTTTTTAATAAATCTTCAAAAATGTCAACAATTCTGTGTTTTTCTGTCAATATGGGGTGTGTGTATATTAATGAGGAAAAAATTACTTAAATTATTTTAGCAAATGGCTGCAATATAACAAATTGTGAAAAATTGAAGTGGTCTGAATACTTTCCATACCCACTATAGATAGATAGATATAGACAGACAGATTTTTGTTAAAACAATAAAACCTAACGTAATCTATAGACTATGTTCTGTTCTTATGAAATTGTCACACCAAAATCACCCTGTAATGTTTGCAGAATTTTATTTTATGGTTGCAAAAATAAACCGTTAGGAATTGGTTCACAAAAAAATAACCAAATAATGTCCTGTTTGATAGAGAGACAGACAGTTAAGTAGAGATCATGATCTCAGGTCAGTGGGTCATGATGACACACTCAGCTTGGATTCCCTGTAAGCAGGTATTAATTCACGGTAATTTCCAGAGCGGAAAAGAACAGCCCAGGGGGTGACGTCAGTGGTAATTGGTTGGGACACACTCGCCCTGTCCTGCGCGCTGAGCTCGTGTCTCAGTGTGTGTTTGCACAGGGAATGAGCGATCTCTCCTGAAGCTCCGGTACTACAGCAGCATCATGGGGAACTCGCCCAGCATGTCTGTGGAGGAGCTGACCGCGTGCCACTCTCACAAGTGGTACAGGAAGTTCATGACTGAGTGTCCGTCCGGTCAACTCACGTTCTACGAGTTCAAGAAGTTCTTGGGCTGAAGAATCTGTCTACGTCGAGACCATGTTCAAGACATTCGACATAAACGACGTGAGACACGCTTTTATTCTATTTATTATTTACTGTTCAATGTTATCATCATTGTTAATATTATATTCTCTTTGTTATCAAGTTATCAAAATAATAATTAGTTCTAACGAAATTAGGACATTTCCTTAAGCATAAACTGGATTCTTTAAAGGTACCAAGAGCCCAAACAGCCCATAATAGATAGAAGTGAGGTTTGAATGAACTTCAGAATTGTTCAGCGATGGCCTCACGTCCCTTCTGCTTCATTTCAGCTGAGAATTGTGGGTAATGAGATCTGTGTCAATACAGTAAACTCAGATCAAACAGCAGCACTGCACAAGGTCAGAGATCTTAGCTAAGACCCATCAAAGCCGGTAATCTGGTTAACTGGAGTGTGTAAACTCCTCATTGACTGCTCTACTTTATTTCTAAACACGGCTTTCATTCACGTCACTTTCCATGAACGTCTGAAATATTACGTCAAGGATTATTATCAGTATTACTGCTGTATTACTCAGAGTGACCCATCTTTATATGGTCACCAATAAACAGAAGACCTATACAATGCTGTGTAGAAACCAGCCTACTTTTGATCTGAGATCATTTTCACAAATGTGTGTACGTGTGAATCAGAGAAATCGAACATATGCAGTGCACACTCTCAAGATCAAATCACGTATTATTACTGCTGCTTAGATTTCCAAATATCTGTCCAATAAATTAATGTAAATAAACCATAAATCAGAATGTTATATTGTTAGTTCACACCAAAATGTTTATTCTGTAATTAATTACTCAGCCTCATGTCATTTCAAACCTGTAAGACTTTTGTTCATCATTGGAACACAAATAGTTCATGAGCCAGACGAGATATCGGTACCACTCAAGATGGCAAAGGTTGCTTATACTTTTTGAAAAGATACATGTCTGTATTTAACATTTTTGTATGATAACCCTTCTGGAGTCACAGCTAAATTAGTGTTATCAGCTGTTAAAGTTACACTCCCCCATTGAAAAAACACGTTTTTGACACAGGTGCATACCTTGTTATTGACCTTTATTAAAGACACATTTACATATTTTATGTTGTTATGTTTGGTATCATTTTGAAGGGGACATTCTGAGCTTTCATCCAATCCTTTTATGAACACTTTGGAAAAGTACAGCCTACCCTGCTGCTCATCAAACCTTTAATCACACACATTTTCCTGCCATTTCCGCCTAAGTCATCTTTTGTCTTTTAATCCTGTGGCATCAGGGAGCATCAGAGATACAAAATGTGAACACTGTAATACTAACATGACTCTAAAGATTCAGAAAATGTATAATTTACTCATATTATCTCATTTTGATGGGGTGGTTTTCAGCCTTATATCAGAGATGGCGCTTTTTTTTTTTTAAAGAAGTCAAAATAGTAAGCAGACCAAAGTCAGTGAGATTGATTCACACTCATTTTATATTTGTTGAAAGAATGGCAATAATTTCACAATCATTTTACAACTATGAACAACCAACAATAAAGTTTACATTTGTCAGGTATTGTGCAAACACCATTGTATGTACATTGGTAATAATACAAACAAAATATAAAACTTTATGATAATAATAATAATAATATCAACCTTCAGAACATCAGCAGGACTCTTCACTCAAACAGGTCATCACTTTCTTCATCTGATTACCCAAGTTCAAATTTGGGCTGTGGATCATCAGCTTGTTTTTGATTGTTTGCAATCTACACATATCTGTGCAGGACTGTCCAGTTGACAGGCATGTGCAATCTGGAAGTTTACATGAACGCACACACTTGCAAGAAAGCAGCTCCAACACCATTTCTGGTGCAGAACGCATCCAATGAATGGCCAACTTGCCATCATTGATGGTCCAACCATGCAGAGTTGGGCTTGGCACCACAGGTGAAGTTTGTAAACAGCTCTTCCAGATTGCTGCTTGATAGTTTGACCGTTGAACATGCATGTAAAGACAGTCTCTACATGGTGGCAGCTGGCTAGACTCAATTGCTCCCCTTTTGGCACGGAACAGCTGGTGACGTAGTTCATTGACTTTACCTGTGCTCTTATTAGCGGTGTACATGCAACAGGTAAACTGTTCAATTTTCTGGAAAAGATCCTCTATTACATTCCAAGACTTCCCCAGTTGACTGAAGGTGTCTTGGTATGAGGTGTCATGAGGTACATGCTGTTAATGCATGTAGACCAATTAGGCTATCACACATGCCATATCCAATTGAGCCTACCAGTTTAGTGATGTCAACAAACGGGTACGATTCTGTGTTCCACATTTTGATAAATAGGACAGGTGATATCTTTCTGGAATGCAAGACAAAGCACCATGACATCAGTGTCCTCAGCTGTGATGATTACGGACTTTGAGCCTGCATTAGAACAATGCAATGCATGCAGCAAACGTGTGTCAGCTTCCTCGTGTTGAGTGCAACTCTGTTACTTCCCACGCTCCTTTGTCAGCTTATAACAAGTTTCTTCACAGGTCATGTACAGAGTTTTGCCATGCAGCAATTGTCTGTATTGTGGATGCTTCCATTCTGCCACTAGAAACTTGATTAGGCTGTTCTTGTTGGAGGAACTACAAAGGAATTTGCGCCACTGTCTCACATAGTGTCCACCTACAAGGTTCTTGTGAGAGCGGAGTCTGCACCGGTTTACCTGCTCAGCATCTTTGATGGAAGTTTGGTGATAGACATCAAAAACAACATCTAGTCTCTCACTTTTCTCGCCTTCTTGCAGGACCGACAGCAACGCTGACTTTTCCACCTGTGCAAAGGTTCTGTTGTCGCCATTCATTTTTTGAATAAGGCTCATCCCATCAATGATGCAAGCAGATGGTGTTGGGATGTGTTCTGCTGGAGAGACATTCTTCGAGTTCTCTAGCAAGTGCAGCTTTGTTGGTTTTTCGTCCTTGTTGGTTTTTCGTAAGGTGCCATTAGTGTTGGCGAGTGCCCATGGCAGCGGGCCAAGGGGGTGAGAGAGAACATCCTTCATATTAACATTTCTGCTTTCAGCTACAAGGATCATGTGGCTAAACAGATTTCTATCGGCCTTGAGAACAACATCTTGTCCTTTCTTTCCATGAGATCTTTTTGTGTTGATGTTGGAGAATGTTTTGAGGCCTTGTTTGGTCATCTTGTCAAGGAATTTTAAAGATGTTGGGTCCTCTTCTAGTCTTGATTGTCTAAATATCTGGTAAGCCTCTTCCCCGATCTCAGAGGCTCTCAGGAGATCCCTGGTCACATCAGGAGGAGCAATGGAGCCAGTTGAGAGGCTAACCAAATCAATGCCATTGGGGGCCATAGGATTGAGCCAGTTATTTTCCATAAGGTCAATGAGAGACTTGACATCCTTCTCATCTCTGATGATCCATGAAGCCTGTAGATCTTGATGGGACAGCTTGGAGCTGCCTTGACCTATCAGGGCTCTCAGCTGTCTGAGGAACAAAGATCTGTATTCAGCCATTAGGTAATATTTGATCACAGCTCCTTCAAACTGAATCCTTTTGTACCTCCAGCTCTCAGGGTGTCTTTTTTTACAGTTTCCTCTATGGCTTGGTCAACATGGATTCGACCAAAGGTATTGGTGGATCCCATCTGTACAGAGAAACAACCTTTCATGAATTCTTTGAACACATCTGGGTGTGTGGAGGGCAGTTGCAACATTTGAGCATAGTAGTAGGGAAGGTAGCGAGCATAATTTATTCTGTCATATGCAAAGCACCAAGGAATCATCGCTCGAATGCTCGCCAGGTGAAGAATCCAGTCTCCCTCTCTCGATGCCCTTATGAGCCCCAACAAGATTTCCACCATGTCCAAGTAAGACATCCAGAATGCAGAAAGACTGCCATTTCCATTTCTGAGAAACTCGCAGTATACTTCGAAAAGCTCCATGATGCGTGTACAAGGGCTGCTCTCAAGGACCTCCTTCAAAGGATCCTCTGAAACCTCTTCCCTGAGGGAAAGAATTGACTTCTGTGTTTCCTCGAGGTAACCTCTGCTGGTTGGGTGGTCAACTTCCAACCAGGCCAGGAAACTATTCCATGCTAGCCGCATGAATGCCTCATACAGAAGCATATGTAGTCGCAAAGCCCTGTTGTACTTGCGACCATCCAATACACCAGCAACAGAACCTGCTGCTACAACACCAGATTCAATGCAGAGGTCTCGGAGTCCAGCGTCTTCAAAACGCTTCCCTAGTATTCCCAACATTGTGCAAATTGTGTGGAATACACCAAGTCTGGGAATGATGTTTTGGAACTCACTGTGTTTCCATCCAATCTCAACAGCCTTTGCATAAAGAGCTTGGTCGAAGACACAAACAATCTTTTTCAGGCCTAACTGTTGCATGATCTTTAATGACTGGTTGAGCACCTCTTTGACTGTAGCCATTTGTGTTGCTGGAGCATTGATTGTGGGCAGGCAGCCTATATTGTTGGGGATGACCACCAATTTGTCTCGCGTTAGGATGTTGAAGCCTGTCCAGCTGCTGATTGGCTGTTCTTCTTGTTGTGGCAAGCGTGCGCACCCAAATAAGGTTCTTTTTTCGAGCAAGCTGAGTATTGGCTGCAGTATTGATGTCTGCACATTTGCTTTGTGGCGGACCCACTCGTTGTCCAGCATTGTAAGAAGGCAATTGCTTTGTTTTGGAAACAGCTGGCTTGGGTTGGACAGCATCTAGGTCAGATTTCTTTGTTTGCACAGCTATCCCATTCACTCTATGGGATGTTCCCATACCACTGACTGTTTCCTCCAAGCGATCAATGTTGTCCTAGGCTAAAGTAGTGAATAGGCCAGGATGGACGTTAGTGGGCAAAGCTATATCACTTTCAGTTGAAATGAGTTTTTGGAAACAGAGGGCTGTGTCAATCTCCTCCAGCTGTGAATAAGACACACAGGGACCAAGTCTGTTTAAGATGTTTATCAGCTCTACATTGCCTGTTAATGGGACTGAGGAACATCTTGTACCTTGATGTCTGCTCTCAAATGTATGGCTACTCTCGCTACAGCATCTTTGTCTTTAATTTTCAGGTTGTGGTTTTCTTTGACAAGTTCTCTCATGGACAAATTATCTGGATAGAGCAGGAGTTTTCCATTATCGTCAGGGATGATGTGGAGTGCTCCACCAAACTCATGCTCAAGCTTTCGCCGTATGTGCTTTTTGGTTGCATTTTTGACGTGGATGATTCCTTTGGATTCCATTGAAGCAGTCAGTCTGGAAGTTAGATCAGTCATAGACATCACTTTAGGGTTGGCAAAAAGCTCCACCCTGATGAACTGAAATAGTTAATCAAATGATGATTGTACAGCAGCATCATACTGGGCTTCAACATCATCACATTCATCACAGGCTGACACATTTTTAGGGATGTCTTCTTTTGTGTACAATCTGTAACAAGATCTGTGGTAGTGTCCCTCTGCTGCTACAAGGTCTCTACTTACAATAGCCAGTATTCTACTGTCCATTTTTTGTGTGGCTACACTTCGTATCTTTTCATCAGCTCAACGTTCTCTACACTGTACCACTTTTTCCCTTTTATTTTGTCCTTTTACATATTTGTCAGTTTTTTGACAAAATATGCACTCCTCGCTGTTAGTCCTACATGTTGCTGAGACATGTCTAGCTTCTCTTTTAGATTCTTTCTTTTCATTATAGCCACTAGCACTCTGTTTCTCTTTTTCAAGAATGGCATCAAGAAGTTTCTTCATAGTGAAGATACTGCGACACTTTCTGTGGAAATAAAGTATTGGAATATTTCCCTCAGGAAGATCTTCTACCTTTTCTAAAATTGGTGCGTGGTTTCGTATCTAAGCTGCCCTGAGCAGAGTTTTCCAGAACTCAACTCCTTGTACTGAAACCAACTTATCTTTATCATCAGAGCAGTGGATGATACACTCCATTTTTGGCTCTGGACTGTCATTTGCTTCCTTGCTGGTTGCCATATTAACTGTTATCTTTGGCTTTACAAAAAAATAAAGCTTACCTAACTGACATAGGTTGACGTGTTGACTCTCATTGTGCCTAACTGTCAACTAACCGTCAAATATTAAACCCTACAGATCTGGTACAGCATTCTGGGAGCATGAGCACGACCTTAAACATTCTGTAACCAAAGAAACCATTCCTCACACAACAAGCCTACTTTTTGTTACTGTCTGAAGCAAAGATTCTAGAGCAGAGTTCTGAAGCCCAGGCAACATATCAAACAGAAGTGGTCAGACAGTACTGACCAGACCAGCAATATCAAATTCAAATCGCAGAATTCATAAGATGGTTGAGTACAAATGAAAGTCAGAGGCCAATGGGATTAAAACCTCAGAGTTTCTTCAAAAAACGCCATGTCTGATATAAGGCTCAAGTCATCCCATCAGAATGAGATAATAAATGGAAATTATACATTTTCTGAATCTTTAGAGTCATGTCAGTATTACAGTGTTCACATTTTGTATCTCTGATGCTCCCTGATGCCACAGGATTAAAAGACAAAAGATGACTTAGGCGGAAATGGCAGGAAAATGTGTGTGATTAAAAGTTTGATGAGCAGCAGGGTAGGCTGTACTTTTCCAAAGTGTTCATAAAAGGATTGAATGAAAGCTCAGAATGTCCCCTTCAAAATGATACCAAAGATAACAACATAAAATATGTAAATGTGTCTTTAATAAAGGTCAATAACAAGGTATGCACCTGTGTCAAAAACGTGTTTTTTCAATGGGGGAGTGTAACTTTAACAGCTGATAACACTAATTTAGCTTTGACTCCAGAAGGGTTATCATACAAAAATGTTAAATACAGACATGTATCTTTTCAAAAGTATAAGCAACCTTTGCCACCTTGAGTGGTACCGATCGTAACGAGCGAACCTCATTGGTTCTTGAAGCTCAAGCGTGATCGTAACACGAGAATGAACCTCATTGGTTCTTGAAGCTCAAGCGTGATCGTCAGAATGAACCTCATTGGTTCTTGAAGCTCAAGCGTGATGCGTAACACAAGAATTAACCTCATTGGTTCTTGAAGCTCAAGCGTGATGCGTAACACGAGAATGAACCTCATTGGTTCTTGAAGCTCAAGCGTGATGCGTAACACAAGAATTAACCTCACTGGTTCTTGAAGCTCAAGCGTGATGTGTAACACGAGAATGAACCTCATTGGTTCTTGAAGCTCAAGCGTGATGCGTAACACGAGAATGAACCTCATTTGTTCTTGAAGCTCAAGCGTGATCGTAACACAAGAATTAACCTCATTGGTTCTTGAAGCTCAAGCGTGATGCGTAACACGAGAATGAACCTCATTGGTTCTTGAAGCTCAAGCGTGATGTGTAACGAGAATGAACCTCATTGGTTCTTGAAGCTCAAGCGTGATCGTAACACGAGAATTAACCTCATTGGTTCTTGAAGCTCAAGCGTGATGTAACACGAGAATGAACCTCATTGGTTCTTGAGGCTCAAGCGTGATGTGTAACACGATAATGAACCTTATTGGTTCTGAAGCTCAAGCGTGATGTGTAACATGAGAATGAACCTCATTGGTTCTTGAAGCTCAAGCGTGATGCGTAACACGAGAATGAACCTCATTGGTTCTTGAAGCTCAAGCGTGATGCGTAACACGAGAATGAACCTCATTGGTTCTTGAAGCTCAAGCGTGATGCGTAACACGAGCGAACCTCATTGGTTCTTGAAGCTCAAGCGTGATGCGTAACACGAGAATGAACCTCATTGGTTCTTGAAGCTCAAGCGTGATGCGTAACGAGAATGAACCTCATTGGTTCTTGAAGCTCAAGCGTGATGCGTAACACGAGAATTAACCTCATTGGTTTTTGAAGCTCAAGCGTGATGTGTAACACGAGAATGAACCTCATTGGTTCTTGAGGCTCAAGCGTGATGTGTAACACGAGAATGAACCTCATTTGTTCTTGAAGCTCAAGCGTGATCGTAACACAAGAATTAACCTCATTGGTTCTTGAAGCTCAAGCGTGATGCGTAACACAGAATTAACCTCATTGGTTCTTGAAGCTCAAGCGTGATGCGTAACACGAGAATTAACCTCATTGGTTTTTGAAGCTCAAGCGTGATGCGTAACACAAGAATTAACCTCATTTGTTCTTGAAGCTCAAGCGTGATGTGTAACACGAGAATTAACCTCATTGGTTCTTGAAGCTCAAGCGTGATGCGTAACACGAGAATTAACCTCATTGGTTTTGAAGCTCAAGCGTGATGCGTAACACGAGAATTAACCTCATTGGTTCTTGAAGCTCAAGCGTGATGTGTAACACGAGAATGAACCTCATTGGTTCTTGAGGCTCAAGCGTGATGTGTAACACGAGAATGAACCTCATTGGTTCTAGAAGCTTAAGCGTGATGTGTAACACGAGAATGAACCTCATTGGTTCTTGAAGCTCAAGCGTGATGCGTAACACGAGAATGAACCTCATTGGTTCTTGAAGCTCAAGCGTGATGCGTAACACGAGAATGAACCTCATTGGTACTTGAAGCTCAAGCGTGATGCGTAACACGAGAACGAACCTCATTGGTTCTTGAAGCTCAAGCGTGATGCGTAACGCGAGAATGAACCTCATTGGTTCTTAAGAAGCTCAAGCGTGATGCGTAACATGAGAATGAACCTCATTGGTTCTTAAGAAGCTCAAGCGTGATGCGTAACAAGAGAATGAACCTCATTGGTTCTCGCTGAAGCTCAAGCGTGATGCGTAACACGAGAACGAACCTCATTGGTTCTCGCTGAAGCTCAAGCGTGATGCGTAACACGAGAATGAACCTCATTGGTTCTTGAAGCTCAAGCGTGATGCGTAACACGAGAATGAACCTCATTGGTTCTTGAAGCTCAAGCGTGATGCGTAACACGAGAATAACCCTAATTGGTTCTTGAGAAGCTCAAGCGTGATGCGTAACACGAGAATGAACCTCATTGGTTCTTGAAGCTCAAGCGTGATGCGTAACACGAGAATGAACCTCACTGGTTCTTGAAGCTCAAGCGTGATGCGTAACACGAGAATGAACCTCATTGGTTCTTGAAGCTCGCGTGATGCGTAACACGAGAATGAACCTCATTGGTTCTCGCTGAAGCTCAAGCGTGATGCGTAACACGAGAATGAACCTCATTGGTTCTTGAAGCTCAAGCGTGATGCGTAACACGAGAATGAACCTCATTGGTTCTTGAAGCTCAAGCGTGATGCGTAACACGAGAATGAACCTCACTGGTTCTTGAAGGTCCAGGTGGAGGATTTCAGAGTCATGAGTTCTTGTAGATATGGCGGTGCATGTCCGGTGATGCATTTATGTGTGAGCAGGAGGATTTTGTAGTCGATCCGGGATGAAACAGGGTGCCAGTGTTCTGGATGTACTAAAGCACCTGGATATTTCTGCCAGAAGTCCCAATGAAGGGTCTGTTGCAGAAGTCCAGCCTGGTGGAGACAAAGGCATGGACAAGTTTCTCTGCATCGGCAAAGGTTAGAAGGTGGCGGAGTTTGGAGATGTTTTGAAGGTGATGGAAGGAGGTTTTGCAGATGTGTTTAATATGGTCATTGAAGGTCAGCTGGGGGTCAAACTGAACCCCTAGGTTTGTGACTGAAGAGGAGAAAGTGATGACCTGGCCGTCAAAGATGAGCTGGGATAAAGGAGAGGAGTGGATCTGATGAGGGGTGCCAACCAGTAGTGCCTTAGTTTTACTGGAGTTCAGCTGGAGGAAGTTTCTTCCCATCCATGCCTTTATCTCCTCAAGACATGCGGTGAGTCGTGACAGAGCTGTGGAGGGGCATGGGGCAGTTTTGATATAATGTTGCGTGTCATCAGCATAACAATGAAAGGACAGACTATGTCTGCTGATGACAGGATCGAGAGGAAGCATGTAGAGGATGAATAAGATTGGGCTGAGAACCGACCCCTGTGGAACACCACATGTAACAGGGAGCAGCCTGGACTCGCATTCTCCAAATATAACACGCTCAGTCCTGACACAAAGGTAGGACTGAAACCACTGCAGTGCTGCTCCCGACAGTCCAACTGTGTTGTGGAGGCGGTCCAGGAGGATGGTGTGGTCCACTGTGTCGAATGCCACTGTTAGGTCGAGGAGAATGAGCAGTGATGGTGATCCTGAATCAGCTGTCATAAGAAGGTCATTCAGCTTCCGTTTACCACAACTGATCTGTGTTGCAATGTTGTTATTGTATATTGTTAAGTGTATTGAATGTGTGTGTGTGTGTGTGTTGTCAGGACGGCTGTATAGACTTCATGGAGTACGTCGCTGCTCTGAGTTTGGTTCTGAAGGGCGGTGTTCAGCAGAAGCTGCGCTGGTACTTCAAACTTTTCGACATGGATGGCAGTGGATGCATCGACCGTGACGAGCTGCTGCTGATCTTCAAGGTGTCATGTTTAATTCAGTCTGCATCTCTCCAGCGCCTCCTGCTGGTGTCACAGAATGTCTGCTCACTTTCGCCTCTTATTGTTTTTTTGCTCCAGGCCGTCCAAGCCATTAACGGATTAGACCAGGAGATTTCTGCTGAGGACATGACCGACATGGTGTTTAACAAGATTGATGTTAATGGAGACGGTAATCTGTCTATTCATCAATGCTATTTAAATATGTAAATAAAACAAAAATGATTTACGTTTGTAACTGTGTGTGTTTAGGTGAGCTGTCTCTGGATGAGTTCATGGAGGGCATCGAGGCGGACGAGGTTCTCACTGTGATGTTGACCCAGAGTTTGGATCTGACTCATATCGTCAGTAATATCTACAGCGATACTGACTCTGAACAGCAGGTCACCTGACCCCAGACCAGCCTGAGATCAGGGTGCCAAACATGATGAAGATGATGAGAGGAGGGGAGTCTGGAACGTTTCTGAACTCTGAACTAAACCTGTTGATTCAGCACTGACCCTTAACATATTAACAGTATTAACAGAATAGTGTTCATCTGCATTTCAAAAGCCACCAGAATGATTATTTCCCTGTAATCTCACAGAATAACTGAGACTAGAGCAAATGCTTTATTTAAGTGCACTTATGCATGTCCAATTGAAATGTAATTTCTATTAAATAAACCCTGTAAAATGCAACATTTCTTCAGGCCTGTCATATATATCAGGAAAATGCAAGAATTTGCTTGTAAGGAATCATTAAAGGGTAACCTTCGGGCTAGAGAGTCGGAGTTGTAACCCGAAGGTTGCGGGATCGAGTCTCAGGTCCGGCAAGAATTGGAATTGCGGGTGGGGGGAGTGTATAACCGGCACTGTGTGTGCACTTGGATGGGTTAAATGCAGAGCACAAAGGCCACACACTCACTTCACTTTCACTTCAAAGTGACCCTATACATCATCCTCTAAGCATTAACACCTACATACCCTCCAGATCAGCAGGTGGCGCCACTCTTCAGGCTCCTGCTGAACACATCTCATAAAGTCGGATTTGCTACACCTGTATTTTGCCCTGTATTAGTGAGTTTGTAACATTCCAGTGGTTGTGTCTGAAATCACACACTCTGAATTTTGAATAAGAATTTACTTTGCGACTGCTAAGTATGTTCTACATAGTATGAATGCATATGGTGTGAATGTAATATGGACGTACTACAGCGTCAGTTACGTCGCTTCACCTTAATTCACAAATCCTTGGGACAGTAAAGTGTCCATCATATGCACACTTCAGAATCTCGCCGGAAGTCGTAGGTCATCCAGGTACTTATTGGCTACTCTTTATGGGTGCTTCTTTAATGGTAGGTGGCATCCTAGTGAGGCTGTGTCCTTCCTAGTCGAGCCCTTCGAAGGCTTGTAGGCTAGAGTCCTCAGCATTAAACACTAGAATGAGATGGTCTAGTAAGTGTGTATGGCTATGTTGCATGTTTTTTTGAAAATACTACTTTAACTGCTTTTCTATTAATCCACATCAGGTAATTACAACTGAATGTGGTCTCCCAGTGGCATTTTTACACTGTTAAAGACTTGGATTCCCATGCTAAACATGTACAAAGTTTCAAAACATAAGTTGGAGGTATTTCTGTGTCAAAAATACTCCTTCCGGTTTCTCACAAGTTTCGGAAAGTTTTTTTCGAGTATGAGTATGTGTGACGTCAAATGGGGTGGAATTTCCTTGTACGGGCCGTACAGGCACTTCTTTGGTGCACGCGACTGTAACGGAGGCCAGCTAGTAGTTGCTGTGCGAGTAAACCTCTAGTGACTGATGCTAGAGGTTGCAGCCTTTAGCCTCCTTGTTAGAGTGTCCGACTCTCATGCCGGCGGACCCGGGTTCGAGTCCCGCTTGGAGCGGGGCGGTTCGAACAGGAGGGGTTACATTGGTGCCGTGACCCGGATGGGAGTGAGGTTTAGGGGGGTGAGTGTAACGGAGGCCAGCTAGTAGTTGCTGTGCGAGTAAACCTCACTCCTCTGATCTCAAGAGACGCTCTAGCGACTGACGCTAGAGGTTGCAGCCTTTAGCCTCCTTGTTAGAGTGTCCGACTCTCATGCCGGCGGACCCGGGTTCGAGTCCCGCTTGGAGCGGGGCGGTTCGAATAGGAGGGGTTACATTGGTGCCGTGACACGGATGGGAGTGAGGTTTAGGGGTGAGTGTAACGGAGGCCAGCTAGTAGTTGCTGTGCGAGTAAACCTCACTCCTCTGATCTCAAGAGACGCTCTAGCGACTGACGCTAGAGGTTGCAGCCTTTAGCCTCCTTGTTAGAGTGTCCGACTCTCATGCCGGCGGACCCGGGTTCGAGTCTCGCTTGGAGCGGGCGGTTCGAACAGGAGGGGTTACACGACAAGAGCGAGAGAGCAAATGCACGCCCATAAATGCGCATTGCTA
>CM040929.1:7733786-7778786 GCA_023029165.1 Gobiocypris rarus
CGTAGAATTGACGCGTTGTTACATTTTTGGAGAGGTGCGCGTCGGGCACGTCGTAGGGTAAGTGATTTCTAAATTAACTTTGACTTGTATTTCATTGCAGACAATATGAACAAAATATTTAATGTTTTGTCTGGTCAACTTCATGTCATTTGTAAACATGCATCCTTTCTGCAACACATTTAAAAAAGTTGGGACAGTAAAGCATTTACCACTTTGTAATGTTGCCATTCCTTTTCACAACACTTAAAAGACATTTAGGGACTGAAGACACCAAGTGATGAAGTGTTTCAGGTGTAATTTTGTCCCATTGTTGAAATATGCATGGACGTCCCTGGAAAAGATGTCTTCTTGAAGGCAGCATATTATGCTCCAAAATCTCTATGTGCTTTTCAGCATTAATGGTGCCTTCACAGAAGTGCAAGTTACCTTTGCCAAGGGCACTGGCACAACCCACACCATGACAGACCCTGGCTTTGGGACTTGTTGCTGGGAACAGTCTGGATGATCCTTTTCTTCTTTGGTCCGGAGCACACGGCGTCCATTCCTCCCAAAAAATACCTGAAATACTGATTCATCTGACCACAGTACACGTTTCCACTGTGTGATGGTCCATCCCAGATGCCTCCGAGCCCAGAGAAGTCGACGGCGCTTCTGGACACTGTTAACATAGGGCTTCCTTTTGGCACAGTACAGTTTTAACTGGCATTTGTGGATGTAACTACGTTTTGTGGTACTTGACAAAGGTTTGCCAAAGTAGTCCTGAGCCCATGTGGTGATATAAACATAGATGAATGACGATTCTTGATGCAGTGCCGCCTGAGGGATCGGAGATCACGGTTGTTCAGCTTAGGCTTGCGCCCTTGTCCTTTACACACTGAAATTCCTCCAGATTCCTTGAATCTTTTAATTATATTATGAACTGTTGAATGTGAAATATCCAAATCTCTTCCTATCTTTCTTTGAGGAACATTGTTTTTAAACATTTCAATAATTTTCTCATGTATTTGTTGGCAAATTGGTGATCCTCTGCCCATCTTTATACGTGACAACTCAAATGTGCGCATCTGTTACAATACACAGCATATCAGCTCTGACCGGATCTCTTCCTGATAGTCTCTCCCTGACATTTTTGTCTCGTTTTTATTCGTTGACAAAAATAACAGTAGATTTTTGTCATAGTTTTTGTCATCCAACACTAGTTTTTGTTTAGCTATCATCTGGTTTTCGTCAGTGAAAAAGGTTGTTGTGAAAATTATGACACATTATTCCTCAACAAAATGAACACTGATTCGAACATCATTTTTCAGGAATTTTGACAGCCCTACTGGAAATGAAATTAAATATGGAGGACATGAACTGTGACGACTGGCCAGTTTACGCTGACGAGATACACATAAAGCAATTTTATGACATGATTGCTTGACTACTCTTCTGCGGCACACTTCTCACAAATAGAGTACACACTTTTAGGGCGTAGTATAAGTAGGCAAATCAACCTTTCTAAACCCCGTCTATCCACACGTTGGACCAGTTTGAAGAAAGAGACCAAAAGCCTGAAGTGGAGAATTTTGTTCTTTTATTATCGATCAGTAGAGAGAACAGAGTGGAAGAAGTAAAGAGAGACTAATTCTCTCAATCTTTATATATCATGTGGGTGTTTGGCAAGCAGATCATTCTTGTTTCCAGTTCTTCACCTCTGACAGCAAAACAGGAATCAAGTTTTGCAAATTGCATTGTCTGAGAAGGGACCCTAGCCCTTTAGTAAAATACACAAATATAAAACAGGAGAATAGTACATTAGTACATGTGATACACATCAAGCTACAAAAATTTTACTGCTTCACAACATCGTTCTGTGATGTTAAAAACCATGTTAAAGACTTGATCTCTTACTCATGAAGACCATCATCCCTTAAGACCACACAATCATAAGATTAAACAATAGCTAACATTGCATGAGCTAGAAAAATAAGTAATCTGATAAATGTTTAAATGCTTGAAATGAATAACAAATGATTATAAATGTTTTCTCTGAGTAATGATCTGATCAAATCTGCTGAATAAACAGAGAAAACTAAAGCAAAGACATTAAAGGCCCACTGAAGTGCTTTGAAACGTGCCGCATTATTCAGTGTGTTGATGTCATTTCCTGAAACGGCTCCAGCTGTTAGCAGCTCCTCCCGTTTTTGAAACAGCCAATAGCGTTTCGTTAATACCACAGTTTGACTGGAGCCTTTCTGTTTGGTAAAGCCACAGTTTCCTCCTAATCGCTAACTGTTTATCACCATAATCCCCTCCATATCGCTGTGAAATACAGCAGAATTTAAACAGGTCCGATAAATTTAGTCGTCTCGCTGACTCACACATATCAATCAATCAATCAAATTTTATTTATATAGCGCCTTACAACAACCAAAAGGAGCACAAGGCGCTTTCCAATAAAAACATCTTAGCTGTACATAAAATAGCATATGATCCATGCTGCGCTCTCGAGTCTCTAGTCAACAGCTCTGGTCTTGACTATGTGTGTGTTTGTGCTGTGGTGGTTAAACCAGACTTTTGTCTCAACTGAAAGCATATTTACACGGTCTGAATCGCATATATATATGCCTTTACCATGTAGAAAATAGTAAATGTGTGAACATATGTGATTCATTTTAACGAAGTGAGAGACTCCGTTAAAGTTTTGAATGCTTATATATCCTGAATGTGAATTTTGTCATTGTTTTAGAACACACCAGCGCATTCATAACCATAAGGATAACATAATCATACTAAATGCTAAAAACTCAAATTTTGATTTAACATCCATCTTAAAACAGCATAATGGATTAAAACATGCCAGATTATGCATACAATGAGTAGCATACTCAGGCATTTTTAATTTCTTAGTTAAGTTATTCTTGCATTCTGTTTTTCTTTTTATTATCTCTTTTGTCTTATAAGGTAAAAAAAATGTTTGTATGATTACTTGCAAACAATTATTTTGAAGTGAAATATCCTGGATTTGTATTCATTCAAGATAGCTCATTTAAATTGTTGACTGATGTAATTTTCTACTTGTAATTTTCCTGCCAGTAGTAATTTCTCTGTTGCATTTCTGTTGTAACAGTGATCTGATTTACATATTAAAGCAATGCAAACCGATTGCCTAAAAGACCAAGCTTAAAGTTAACTTTTTACTTGGTAACACGGGTACTCCCAACTTCAAAAAGTTAGGAGCACCAGCAAAAACATCTAAACATGCCAACATGATATAATATAATATATAATCATTTATATGTAAACAGATGTTATATACCACGTTAATATTGTGTTCTAAAACACAATAATAACACGATTATAGCTACATTTCAACATTTGCTGAAGCAAAGCATGCTGGGTGCTAGAAATCTGGGGCCATATGTATAAAGCCATAATTCATTGACAAGCTACGATAAAAACTGCTCTAATTATTGCACTAATTATCGCGTTTATGCATTGTGTGATTAAGCGTGCAGCCCTATTTGGAAGCATTGATGGAACTTGTGTGCATATTATTCCTCCGACTGTAAATGAGGAGACGTATATGAATAGAAAAATAACCCACAGCATCAATACTAATTCATGATCATTTTGCACAATGCAATATTTTAAAATAAATTTAAATATTAAAGTTTGGTGTCTTAATTATTTGATTGTACTATAATAACATGAAAATGAGTGGTGTCGCTGCTGTGACTTCACCCTTGCAGCCTCACTATTGGCTGGTTCAGAGGTTGAGTGGCCATTTTGCACTGACATCACAATAGTCCTTAGTTTGCAACACTTGTGCTCAGTCTTCGACTTTACTGAAAGTAGCTTTTAGCTTCTTTATAAAAGTCTACTGGTCTACTCCTGTAATCAAAATCGATAAAAATCTACTCCTGTAGAGCTTCAACTTTAATCAAACACCTTCATCGATGTCTTTAGGATCACTTAATGAGTTGCAGGTGTGTAAGTCTAGGTTACGACTAAACCCTTTTGAAAGAAATTGGCCACTAGGTGGCGCTAACAAACATTTTTACGCCTCTGTAATCACGTAGTTTTGCTGTCAATCAAATAATTCATTAAATATACTTTTGCTAACTAGTCCTACACTTTTGCTCAATCTGAATAAAACCAATGCAGTACAATTCTCTAGACTCTCTAGGTCAATAGTTATCAAAAAGTTGAACTTTACACTTTGAGTAGCTAAAACAGGGTGATTTATAAAAATGGATGTGGCCAAGTGCATAAAGCCTATAAAATCTAAATTAAAACTCTGAACGCATGAACATAGTTGAGCACATGCGGCATAAGTCTAAACAACCATGCACATTTTCATGCAGATTGGGCAACTGGTGCCCCTATAACAGTTAAAAAGGTGAACAATTATAATTTTCCTATATGCTTTTATTGGCAATGTCACTGAAATTGTCATTATAACCTCAGATGGCAGCAGATGACCACTCATTCTGCTCACTAATATAGTTATTTTTTTAATAGGGTTTTTCATTTGAAGTCATATTTAAAGTTCTTATAATTACTTTTACAAATAACATTTTGTCAAGGTTTATCACTTCATTAATTCATTTGAGGTATGTTTTGCAATAATATTATTACAATGATCATGTTTTTAAAGTGAAACCTGAAGTATGTATTTTCTTACCTATGATTTATTTCAAATCTCTATATTTACAACAAAACGTGTGAAAAGGAGAGAGGTTACTAATCATATGTTTAAAATATCTATATGTAAACACAAATATGTGTGTAAGCATGTTTAATGGGGTTAACATGGCACATATGCCTTTTCCACCAGATTACTGGTGGAAAACTAAAACCAGACATTTAAAATGCCATCTAGTGATTATAATAGTACTTTTGTCATGCTACTCACAAATATTGTTCCATAATTCATATTTAGACATTACAAAATCACTAAATATCTGTATCTACAAAATGTGTGTGCCTGTGTGTAAGCATGCCTGAAGTGAATTAAGGATTATTCTTTAATCTTTTAATTTCTGTGTGATGTGTGTTAAGCCGGTTCTGGATTGTGAATCTATTATGGTTTCAGCTCTACATTTTGGGCCATTTAAAGCTCATCTGTGCACATCTCATTAAGGCAGTGGTTCTCAAAGTGTGGATACACTGCATGGAGATCAGCAGGAAAAGAAAAACAGAAAACAGTTGTTGCAACGGTGTTCAAGTGTGTGGATAGCGGTTGGGGCTCTGCCTTTATAAAAGCAGCACCGGCGTGAGGTGTTCTTCTTCAGATTTCACAAGCTGCTATTGTGAATGCACAAGATGATGTACTTACAAGTAGCTGAGCTTGTGAAGCGCTGCCGAAAGCTGTTATATGGTGTTCATCCAAAGCAGGGGTGTCCAAGCCTGCTCCTGGAGGGCCAGTGTCCTGCAGAGTTTAGCTCCAACCCCAATGAAACACAGCTGAACCAGCTAATCAAGGTCTTACTAGGCATACTAGAAACTTCCAGCAGGTGTGTTGAGGCAAGCTGGAGCTAAACTCTGCAGGACAGCGGCCCTCCAGGACCGAGTTTGGACACCCTGATCCAAAGCATCATTCTTTTGATTATTTAAATAAAAGTTAATTTCTGATCTATTATGCTCTCTTACTGTTATATTTGTCAATGACATTACACATTGAAACTACTGCAGGTGTTTTTCATTGTACATTTTTCAATTTTAAAAACTTTCAGGTTTTATCATTTTTAGTGTTAGTTAGAGGTGTTGCGACCAAAAACGCGTGAGAACCACTTCCCAATAAATGATCTATTCTTCTCTTCATATAGTTTTTAATCGTCTCCTTGAGCTCCTGGACCTGCTGATCTTTCCTCTTTATAAACTCAATCAGTTCTTCTTCTTGTTTTCTGGCTTCTTCTCGATGTTTGTTCTTCATCTTCTCTATTTCCTCTTCATGTTTCTGTTTCATTTCATCACACTCTTTTTCTTCTCTTTCTATTATTTCTCTCTCTCCTCTCTTTCTCTTCTCTTCATCTCTTCTTCTTGCTCTTGTTTCAGATCTTCCATCATTTTCTCCCATCTGTTTCTCTTCTCCTCTCGTCTCTCTTCATCCTCTTGTTTTCTTCTCTTCCACTCCTCTTTTCTCTCTCGCTCCATCTGCTCATAACGGCTTTTCATTTCATTTAACTCTTCTTCACATTCTCTCTCTTTTTCTTCTTTCTCTCTTTTCTGTTTTTCTCTCTCTTCCTCTATCATCTGTTCTTGTTCTTCTCTCTCAGTTTCAAATCTCTCTCTCCTTTTCTCCAGTTCTTCTTGTTTCTCTCTCAGCTGTTCCTCGTGTCTCTCTTTTATCTCTCTTTCCTCTTCCTCTCGTTCTTTCATCTGTCTTTTCTTCTCTTCCTCCCATTCTGTCAGCTGTTGTTTAATTCCGTCTTGTTTCTCTTTGTCTTCTTCAGCCTCTTTTATTTTTCTCTTCCATTCTTCTCTCTCTTTCTCTTCTTGTTCCTTCCTCATTTGTTTCTCTGAATCTCTCTTTTTTATTTCCTCTTCCTGTTTTCTTCTTAACTCTGCCATGATGTGTTCCTGCTCAGTTTTCATCTTTTCTTGATCTTTTCTGTATTTCTCTTCTCTTTCTTTTTCCTGTTTTTCATTCTGGTTTTCAATCTCTCTCTCCATCTCTTCTACTCTTTGATCATATTCATATCTTTGCTGTTTTTCCTCTTCTGATCGTTTCTGATCCTCCTCCTCTCGTTTCTTATCCTCCTCCTTTTCTTTCTCCTCAATCTTTCTCCTCAGTGTTTCCTGTTTTTCTCTGAACCTGTCCTCCAGCTTCACTCTTTCCTCATCTGTCTTTCTTTTCTTCTCCTTCAGTCTCTCTATCATGAGTTTATCTTCCATGTCATATCTGGCTTGCAATTCTTCAACTTGAGCCTGATTTTTTATTTTCTTCTCTTCTATCATTTCTCTTCTCTGTTCATTGGAGATTGCTGCCTCGAACATCTCATTAGTGAAGTATTGGCCCTCATTAGACTCCTTCAGCTTCTCTATCATGTTTAAGAGCTGAGTTACTTGTGTCCGATCCCGTATTTCTCTGTTGTTAAAGGCCAGGAATCTGTTTCCACAGTCACTGATCAGTTTCTTGAGTTCCTCATTCGGACTCTTCTCTACATATTGTTCAATTGTTTGTTCTTTCAGATCATCTCCTCTAGTGAAGAGAACAATGCTGAACTCTGCTGCTTTTGGGCCAAAGATCTTCTTTATCATGTCTAAAGTGTCTTGCTTCTCTTGGGTGATTCTTCCCAAACTCACCACTATGATGAACACATGAGGTCCAGGAGCGGACAGAGAAACACTTTTCATCATTTCTTCCACAACTTGCTCTTTTTTTATCAGTGTCATGTCAAAGAGTCCTGGAGTATCAACAACAGCGACTGATTTACCATCAATTTTACAAACTCCTTTCTGACACACAATGGTCACCAAACTTTTACTATCTTTACTGTGAAACTCATCTTTTCCGAGGATAGTGTTTCCTGTGGCACTCTTTCCATTTCCTGTCCTTCCGAACAGCAAGATTCTCACACATTCCTGATCTGGTGGTGAATCTTCATCTGAAAATGAAAATAATAGAGTTTAGAGATTAACTACAATCAAGATGGGAAATTAGTGGATTGTAAAACATAATTTTATTGGATACTACTTAAAACATTACTTGTAACAGATTTGGCAGCTTTTTTCAAAGAATGCTGTTGCGAAGTATTAATAATGCACTTTGTCGAGTAACACATTTGATTGGTTTTCAGCGCTGAGCTGAGGTACAGACGAAAGGAAAATCATTGGTTTAAAAATGTGGCGATGTATGGGTGTTAAGAGGCCCGCCATGGAGTCAGCAGTAGCTATTAATGTACAATATGTTGAGGACGGAAGTAGAGAAAAAGAGATGGTACTTTTCGAACAAGTGGTGCACTGATGTGAAGGAAAGCGAGGGAATGGTTAGCCTACCTTTCTCGACAACCAGTCCATGCACTGTAGCCTATTTACTGTTGAACCTCGTGTCATCAGAAAATGCAAAGCGATTTGTTCGTTAGAGGAACAGCTAACCTTAAATTAGAGGCAATAAAAGACCACGAGTCATCCAAGTCTCATCAAGTGTGGCTAAAGTAAAGTAAAGTAAAGGCTATCTGCTCTATGCAATCGGCGCAGTTGGACCGAAGGATAATTCTATTTAGAAACGTCCATGCGATCGGCAAAGGGACGACTTTTTTGGGACTACGTTAATATCTATTAATAATAATAAAAAGAATGTATTGAAGCAATTCAAAATGTCTTAGTGCACTTTCTTTTATAAATTTGAACATTGCAGATTTATTGTCACAGCCTTCATTGCTCATATTTATTATTCTGACCTGTGTCTGTATTCTGTGTTTCTTCTTCTCTTCTTTGTCTTTCCTGTTGTTTCTGTCTCTCCCATTCCTCTCGTTCTCTCTTCATCTCCTCCCGCATCTCTCTCTCCTGATCCTCTATGTCTTTAATGTCGCTTTTATATTGTTCTTCTCTCTCTCTAAATTCCTCTTCTCTTCTCTTTCTCTCTTTATCATGATTCTGTCTTTCTTTATCCATGTTGCTCTTCACTCTCTTCATCTCTTCTTCATGTTTGAACTGAAGATCTTCTTTCTCTCTGAGTCTTCTTTCTCTCTCTCTTTTAAGTTTCTCATAATATTCATCCCATGTTTCCTTGTCTATCTGTCTCCTTCTCTCATTCTCCTCTTCTCTTCTTTTTCTCTCTCTGTCATAATTCTCTCTTTCTTCCTCTATCATCATCTTCATTCTCTCTTTCTCTTGTTTGAGCCTCTGATTATATTCTTCCCACATTGCCTGTTCTTTCTTTCTCCTTCTCTCATCCTCTTCATCTCTTCTTTGTCTTTCCTGTTGTTTCTGTCTCTCCCATTCTCTCGTTCTCTCTTCATCTCCTCCCGCATCTTTCTCTCTTGTTCCTCTTTTCTTTAATGTCTCTTCTATATTGTTCTTCTCTTTCTAAAATCCTCTTCTATTCTATTTCTGTCATTGTACCAATTTTGTCTCTTCCTCCATCCTCTCTTCTTCATGTTTGTTCATCAGTTCTTCTCTTTCTCTGTTCAGTTGCTCCACTCTCTCCATCTGAATCATCATTTGTTTTTCTTGTATTTCTCTTTCCATCTCTCTGAACATCTTACATGAGTAGTAACTCCCTCCATTTTCTTTCACCATGTTGTCTATCTTCATCAGTAGTTTAGACACTTGTGTTCGGTCTCCAGTCTGATTATTATTGAACACATGGACTCTTTTTCCACACGCTTCAATCAAGTTTTTAAGGACACGATCAGGTTTTCCCAGCCACTCTTCAATGGTTTTTTCTTCAGATCATCTCCTCTGGTGAAGAGCACAATGGTGTACATTAATGATTTCTCTCCAAACGTCTCTTGGATGATCTTCACTGATTTTTCCTCTTCTTGAGTGAATCGTCCCACATGTACCAGCAGGAGAAACACATGTGGTCCAGGCAGGATCATGGGGATGGAGTTGGTGATTTCACTCTGGATCTGCTCATGAGTAAGATCAGTATCAAACAGTCCTGGAGTGTCAATCACAGTAATGTGTCGGCCGTTGATTTCAGCTGATTCATCCTGACACTTTTTAGTAATAGACTTTTGACATGTGTCTGATATAAATGGTTCTCCTCCCAAGATGGTGTTTCCTGTTGAACTCTTCCCTACTCCAGTTTTTCCCAGCAGCACAATCCTCAGATCATTTGCACTCTCCCTTGAATCTAAAGTTGGTTAAAATAAAAATTAAAAACCTTATATTGCATTTCAAGAAGATTTTCCATCCTTCAGATCATCAGAGAATATAGTGTGTAATTTAAACTGAAGCATCATGTGCTAATCAGATTATTTCTTCTGAACTCTGCATGTAATGTTATTGTTTTATCTCACAAATCTGTGTAGACTTGATCAGTCATGAGAAGTGTCTGATCTTCATATCATTACCTTGTGATTGAAACCACGTCTCTAATGTATGGATTCTCTTCTTCATTTCATCAAATGTCTGCAGTTTTTCCATCTGTGATTCCCATAATGTCTCTGTGGAGAAACAAACACCCCTATTTGCCTGAACCATCTGCTCCAGTTCCTCTATCAACATGGACACTTGTGTGTTTGGGCCGATGAAATGATGCCGTCCTCCCAAACTCTCAACGACAGACGCTGGTTCTTCCTTTAGTTCTGCTGTCTGACGCTCTGGATTCTGGTATACGAGGATCATGAGGTGTTTGTTGATTCTTGAGCTGAATATCTTCTGGATCTCCTCCATTTCTGCTCGGTCTTCATTATTAAGTGGACCATCAGGAATAATGAGGATGAAAACATGAACCCCAGGATCACAGAGAAACACACAGCGAAGAGTCTGACGCATCACTTCCTCCTCTGAGAGCTGAGAGTTGAAGAGAGCTGGAAGCTCCACCAGAGAGATCAGACGTCCATGAAGCTCCACGTCTCTCCTCACACACTCTGAGCTGAGCTCTGATCCTCTCTCGCTCTGGTTCAGGATCAGGTTTGATATGAAGGATTTTAATCTTCTGTCACTCCCACACAGAGCCAGATTCAGCTTCACACCCTCTGGAACTGTCAAAGGAACAAACTAGTTTAACAATGAGGTTTAAACTTAAAGGTAATGCTGCATTCACATCATGTAAGAATAACTGTAATCTGTCTACACAAATCAGTTGTAAATCAGAAGCCATTTCTTCAAATGGACAGATATAGATTCCCCCTACAGTGACATCATTGTAGGGGAAGCCCCGCCCACAGCCGGTGATGATCTGCTCTATTAGCATAGACACGGGAAGCACAGAGTCCGCCATTTCTGTATCCTTGCTGTAGCAGCTGGAGTGTTACAATGTTTGCACAAAGAGGCATTTTAAATATTGTGTTTTGGGATGTATCAAAATGCACACAAGGGTCACTGAGGTCATCGTGGTTAAATTTCCTTTTGAAGGAAATGTCCCAGAGACAGTAGGTGAAGTCTTGTCTGTTGCATTATTTTCCTGTTAACACTGTGAAGCTGCTTTGAAACAATTGGGACTATAAATAACTATAGCGCAATATAAATAAAGATGATTTGATTTGATTTGTACGCTTGCACCAACGTTGCATAAACGAGGGTCTGTTCAACACTGGATTTTTCAAAGGTTGATTCTGAAAGATGGTTCAAAAAAACAATGCTTCGTGCTCAAACCTCATATCCAGAACTGACACTGCCCTCACATGCTATTGGAATTGTCATAAACAAGAGTTTCCTAATTAAAACTGCACATGAATACCCATTCTGATATTTCTGGAGCGTGAGATTATCCTGTTTTGTTGTTGCCAGTGTTGTGCGAATTATGTGACCCTAGTAGGTGCTGTAATAAGGGTAATGTTGGGATTAGAATTGGATTTAGGAGTAGGCCCTCTTCTGGAAAGGGGCCTGGGAGCATCATCTTATTTGCATTTACAAATTATGCAATTTTGCTCACACCCAAAAAGTGGCATTTTAACACATTATAATAAATGATCTGTGGGGTATTTTGAGCTAAGACTTAATATCCACACTCTGGGGACATCAGATACTTATTTTACATATTGTAAAAAGGGCATAATATGAGCCCTTTAAGTAATATAGGGCGTTTCAGGCGCTCAAAGTGGGATGTTTGGGACTGTCAGTTTTCTGACATCAATCCCACTGACCTTACATTTTTATTTTCTGAAGAACTGACTGAAATAGGTAGCTCATGAATAAAAGGTTATTTCTTCATGTATGGTTCACCCAGTATGGATTTACTGTAAGTTTATTACTGTATTCACACAAAGATGTTTTATTCAGAGATATAAATGAATTCACTCACCCAGTGTCTTGATCTTCTCCTGTAACTCTTTGATTTCTTTATCTCTCACACTCAGTTTCTTCTCTAGTTCACATCTGACTCTCTTCTCTTGAGCTCTCATAAACATCTGAAGTGAATAGGGTTCAATCTTAATGATGTCTATACCATTTATAATCTTTGAGATCTGTTCAGAGTTTCTTTGGTCCTTTATCCCCATCACAGTGTACCAACTCCCATAGAGACTCACAACCCTCTGAGCTTCTGTAGATAACACAAAATCTGACACACTTCGGTCAACAGTGAGTTCAGTAATGAAAAGCACCATGAAGTGCTCATTAGAGTTAAATATTCTTTTAATCTTCTCCATTTCTGCTTTGTCTTCATTAGTCAGTGAACTGACAGGAGTAACAAGGACAAAAACATGAACTCCAGGATCACAGAGAAAAACACAGCGGAAAGTTTCCCGCATCACTTCCTCCTCTGAGAGCCGAGTGAGAGCTGGAAGCTCTATTACTGTGATCTGACGTCCATGGATCTTCCCATCTCTCTTCTCACACACTTTACTCATCTCTTTCTGAGGTTTAGCTGGCATCCCTCGAAATACTTTGGACACAACAGACTTGAGTGTTGTATTATATCCACACAGTACAAAGTTCAGCGTTGTTTTTCCAGAAGTAGTCCCTGAAATAACATTTAGAGACAGTAGAATCAGATCAGCTTTGGTAGCAAATGTAAACTCAGAAAAATGACAACAAATAAAAACATATCATATAATATAATTACATTGCAATGCATTATATAACTACCTTGTAATAGTTTAATTGACAGTGTTTGGGTCATTGGTGGGCAAGTTCGGTCGAGGAGGGTGTGTTTGATTAGGGTTGGAGCCAAACTCTGCAGGAGCGAACTTGCCCACCCCAGGTTTGGGTGAACCACTCTATGTAAGGATCTATAACAGGGTTCTCAAATCTGGCCCTGGAGGGCCAATGCGCTGCAGAGTTTAGCTTTAAACTCAACCACCTGTGTTTGTCTAATGATCCTGAAGACATTGATTAGCATGTTCAGGTGTGTTTGATTAGGAAAGAGCTAAACTCTACAGGAAAGTGGATCTCGTGGGCCAGATTTGAGGATCCCTGCTTTAAAGGAATAGTTCACCACAACATCTCCTGTTTTAATGTGTTGGCCTCTCCTCTTGTCATCTCATTTGTTCATCTTTGTCTGAAGTTCTGCATGTGTGATGTTCCCAGTGTGTCAAGCCTTGCCTGTATATTTTTCCCTACGTTTGTTTTTCATTTGTTTGGCATTTAATAAAGTCCTCGCCTCATTGCTCAACACAACCTGTCACTATAGTGTTGAGTGGGCTGGGCTTCTGCTATATGCAACCAAAGAAGTTCTCGCATATATCATGATTTAAACATGCACAAGTAAAGAGTTTCAGTTAATAAAGGCTTAATGTTTGATCTGTTCTTCACACTAATGCTATTTTATGGCTTGAGACGAGTTGATGTATGTTAGAGCTGAGGCACATTTGATAATTCATGAGCTGTTGGTTCATGAGGTTCAATTATGTCCTAATCCCAATCCCACCTCTTAATCCCAAAACTTTTCTGTCACATTCAACTGACCTCGAAATAAAGGCTGTCAACTGACCCAAAAACCTTTAACTTTACCTTTACCTAGTAAAGATTTCTTCCCACTTTGTTGTTGTATAGAAAAGAACCATCTGGATGTTTGATTTAAAGGGATAGTTCACCCAAAAATGAAAATGACCCCATGATTTACTCTCCCTCAAGTCATCCTGTGTGTATGACATTCTTCTTTCAGACAAACAACAATCAGAGTTATATTAAAAATATTCTGGCTCTTCCAAGCTTTATAACATCAGACCAAAATTTGAAACCCAAAAAGTGAATCCATCCATTATAAAAGTGCTCCACACGGCTCCAGGGTTTAATAAAGGCCTACTGAAGTAAATCGATGGATTAGTGTAAGAAAAATATCCATATTTAACACTTTATAAAGTAAAATATCTAGCTTCTGGCGAACCGTCTTCTGTATTAAACTTACGCAGAAAGTGAAACACCTCTCACAGTTCAAAACGCTTACGCTACATCCCGCGACATCGCGTTCCAGTTACACTTTCTGCGTGAGCACTTTTATAATGGATGGATGCACTTTTTGGGTTTCAAATTTTGGGCTGCCATACAGGGGCGGTGTTTACATAAGGTACAGTATGGCAGTTCCCATACCCTGGCATTCAGGCGAGCAGGGGAAATAAACAGCCCATGATGCTGTTCGGTGCTTCTGTCGCAGCTTTGAAAAGCTCATTTAAACAGCCTAACGTGTCCTAACCAGACATAATGTGACAAGATTTTCAACGGCAAACTAGCCTTCATCAATCAATCAAAAATCACAGCCAATCAGAAGAGTGTGTGGGCGGGCTCTCTCTGCAAGCACACTGACTGCATTCACAACAAACTTAGTAGCCTAGAAGTAGCCAACAATTAGCAGGGTTCTTGCAGGTTTCACCAATTCAAATTTAAGACATTTTAAGACCATTATGAATTAAATTGAAGACCTATATCACGCAATTAAAAACGTACATGAAATACAGAATCATAAATTTACTAAGGACATTTATTTAAATTGAACAAAGTATCAGTAAACTTGCACTTCCTCATAGGTTACTTTAAAAAAAAAATGTTTTAATCAAAATTATTTTGGTGGTAATATTTAGTGGTAGTCACTTCCAGAAATGTGCATGTTTTTTTTCATAATTAGGATGCCACATTTACCATATCATAATGTTAGATGCACAATAGTCACACATGACAATATAACAAACAAAATGCATGACTCTATATTAGGTTGCTTTCACTTTAAGACCTACAGTAATGTGCAGATCCAATACTGACACACGTCCCAAACTTTTTTTACACACAACATACCCGCCAATATGGGCATAGGGATAATAATGTGTGTGTTTGATCGTTCAAGAGTAATGAGCCTATAAATAGACACATTGATTCATATATTCGGCAAGCGCTGACAGGCGGGAAGCACACGCACTGAATCCACAGCTAGTCTGACATCGGTCTGTGGTTTAGATCGCTTTTATTAACTATTTTTAGTGCGCAATCGCTTTGCCCGTCCTTGGCGCTTATGCGAGACGGCAGGTGAGAAAGATTCCCCTTCACTTTCATGATCGCGGAACTGGAGAACTAATTTAGCTGAAGAATAAAATCCGTTATTTGTCTGTGGTACAATCCGAAAGAGACTCGAGCCAATAACACGAAAGCTGATTGGCTGCAATATAAGATGCATGCTGGTCTCATTTGTAGTTGTAATACAGCGAACTATAGTTGGACTAGCGAAAGAAAGAACTACAACACCACGGAACACACACACACACACACACTCACACACACACTCACTCAAACACACACACACACACACACACATGTTGTGTTTCCATGTTTTATGGGGACATTCCATAGGCGTAATGCATTTTATACTGTACAAACCGTGTTTTCTATCCCCTACACTGCCCCTAAACCTACCCATCACACACACACACACACACACACACACCTGCCCCTAAACCTACCCTACACACACACACACACACACACACACACACCTGCCCCTAAACCTACCCATCACACACACACACACACACACACACACACACACACACTACCCATCACAGGAGACATGCTGCATTTTTACATTTTCAAAAACATCACTTAGTGTGATTTATAAGATGTTTTCCTCATGGGGACCAAAAATGTCCCCACAAGGACAAAGATTTTGGATATTGCCATCTTTGTGGGGACATTTTGTCCCCACACCGTAGGGATTACCAGTCCACACACACACACACACACATACACACACACACACACACATACACACACACACACACACACTAAAGCGCTGCAGGAGCACTTCAACATCAGAGGTAGCGTTACATGGGCGTAGGAAAATTAAGACCTGTTTAAAATTATTTAAGACCTAGAACTCAATACTTCTGCGAATTTAAGACTTTTTAAGGCCTTAAATTTAGATTTTTAAATGTAAGATGTTAGACGTATTAAGACCCATGCGGGAACCCTGAATTAGTGTTGTGGGAAGTTACTTTGAAAAGTAATGCATTACAATATTGTGTTATTCCCTTAAAAAGTAACTAATTGTGTTACTTAGTTACTTTTAGTAACTTTTTCACCTGGGCTGGACTTGTTTGTTTTAAATAACAAAAGTTAAATAAAATGCTTCAGGTCACACTTACTTCACTAAACATCTAAAGTCATTTTTGCGCATGGTTTAACTGAATCATTAAAGGTCAGCAGTAATTGGTCAATAAAGTGAGATTGAATGGATACAAATATTTGATTTATTTTACATAATTATTGGAGGTTTCATAGTATTCAGATTTTGCATTTCACAGATTTTTATGAATTTGGCTGAATACTGAATCGTTTTTTTGTGCAAGTGAGATTGGTAAATGCGCGCTCACTACAATAACCCTCATGTTTACACACAACGACTCCGCACTTACGATTTATCTTAACATTGAGACGAGAGCTGTCAGTCAATGAGAAAACAAAGTAACTTGCGTTACTTATTCGAAAAAGTAACTCCGATATTTTGTTGTAAATTGTTGAAGTAATCCATTAGTTTACTAGTTACTTGAAAAAGTAATCTGATTACGTAACTGAAGTTACTTGTCATGGTTTACCCCAACACATGATTAAATATACTGAGTGACTGAATACACGTGTTTGTTCACCTTGACAGTTTGAACACAGTTGTTTCCTTTCATTTATTTTCAAGATCTGAGGTGAATTGTCCATTGTTGCTTTGAGTAAGGCTATGTCTACAAAGGTCACGAAAAATGATATCAAACTCACTATAAATTCCTTACATTAAATAAAGCACATCATCTGCACTCGTCATTCTTTGTATTGTTTCAGCCACAGAGCCGCAGAAATAAAAGCAGTAAAATAAATATATTTTTCTCACGTGTCGCTTTTGGTTAGGACACAGTGAAGGCTATTTGCATTGTTGTTAAGTTCTTTTAGTGTTCACATTTTGTTAAGATAATGTGGTATGAACAGAAGGGCTCATGCCATACCCAATGCTGCTGCCATTCACTGCCATTATAAAGCTTGGACTTTATTAATATAACTCTGATTGTATTCGTCTGAAAGAAGAATGTCATACACATCTAGGATGACTTTAGGGAGTAAATCATGGGATAATTGTCTATCTGTCAATGTCTGATACTCCATTAAAACATATTCCATTTCTTTATGTACAACCATTTTAGAAGCTTTGACCAAAACCAAACAGATAACTAAAAGAATAAATGTTTGTTCCAGTGCTTTGGAGACACAACATGACAGGGAGAAAAATTACTGTAACTATCAAAGGGCTGTAGTTCATTATCATAAGACAGACTTTAACAAACCTCCTCCATCACTTCCTGTTTTTGTGCTCTGATTGAGTTTTCCATCCTCTTTGCCATCTCCTCCGACTGAACCTCCAGATCTGCTCGGATCTCCATCCACTGATGATCCATCATCCTCATACATGTTACAGATGAGAATTCTTCCTTGAGTATCTTCTCTATCCTTCTGAACATCTCAGAGCGCCATCCTGCATTTCTTGCATCAAACTTAAGATGTCCTCCTCCACACTCCTTTATTAAATTATGAATATTGTTATTTGTTATCATAGGAGCCCATTTGAAGTTGGAGCCCATAGTGTTATAAGCCCATGATGCGTGTCTCTTCATCAGTAGTCAGCAGTATGGTGTGTTTAATGGCCTTCTCACTGAAGAGGTTCAGCACAGTTTTCACTCTCTGTCTGTCCTCATCACTGAAGTCCTGATACTGCAGTACGAGTACGATCACATGAGGTCCTGGAGCCGATAGACACACACACTCTCTCACTCTCTCTGTGATCTGATGGTGTGACAGATGTGGCTGGAGCAGGTGAAGAGTGCTGATGACTGTGATGAGTCTCTTCTCCACCTCTCCACTGACTCTCACACTGTGCGGCTGTGAATGAGATGAAGCTTCACTGTGAAACACTGTTGCTCCCAGTATAATGTTTCCCACTCGGCTGTTTTCTGATGCATTCTTTCCCAGCAGAACAATCCTCAGATCTCTCACTGAAAAAGAGCAGAGACACACACACACACACACACGCTTTGTAAGTCAATCATCATTGAGATATTGTGTTGGAGTGTATATTAGTCTGCTATAGCATCAGAGATGAGGTTGGATGTTATGATCCGTGTTTCCAGAATTGTGTGTAATTGGCCTTTGCTATCAGAATATCTGAATCAGGAACTTCATTTTGAAGGATTCTGTCACTCCTTGAAATTGTCAGTGTTTGAATGACACAAAACACAGAAATACTGCAGTATGTGGAGATCGTCAAACAGAGTTAGGTTACTGTATAAAACTACAGTACAGCGTCTGCCGTTACTGATGTGATGAAGGAATATTTCTCAGGGAATGACAACTCATATCAGCCTGTTCCTCAAACAGAGTTTTCATGGGATTTAAGAAGATTTGGGATTCAGGCCAAGAGCTGGATGGACTGTTTCTCACACAAACCTAATGGAGATGGTCTCACAAGACTTGGAATAAAGCACATTGTTTTATGTACTAGTTTTATACAGTTTTCTTAATTAAAAAAAAAAATTATTATTATTATTAATCTTAAAATTCTGTGTTCAGCAAAAGAAAACATATTTTAGAACAACATGATAGAGAGTAACAATGGCATGATTTTGTCAACTGACTTTTTGAACTAAATCAACTCTGAATGTTATGGAATAATCATTTTATTCCCAGATTTACCCATAATGTTTCATTAAGGAAACAATGTTTAGTCAAGTCAAGTCAAGTCAGCTTTATTTATAAAGCACTTTTAACAATGCAGATTGTTTCAAAGCAGCTTCACAGTGTTAAACAGAAAAATAATGCAACAGAATATATTTGATTATCATACAGTAACAATGTGGGCTTTAGATCAGTAATTTGGTCTATATGGTTAATTTAGTTTAATAATTAGATTTATTTTGAAATATATTTGAAAAATAGTTTTTCCCCAACTGAGCAAGCCAAGCCAGAGGCGACAGTGGCAAGAAACCCAAACCCCATCAGGAGACCTAATGGAGAAAAATAAACCTTGGGAGAAACCAGGCTCAGTCGGAGGCAGTTCTCCTCTGGCCAATTAACAAACAGCGTATTATTATTATTACAATTATTATTTTAAAGGTCAGAGGTCATAATCGATCTGAATATTCGAAGATCTGAGGCAACACGCCGGAGACGGGTTTATTGAGGATGATGTATCGATTAAATAATTATTAAAAATAAATAATTTGAAATATCGAGTCGTTACGCCGGAGACAGGTTTTTACTGAGGATGCGTATTGATTAAACAATTACTAAAGTGTAATATTCGAAGATCGGAGGCAACACGCTGGAGACGGGTTGTTTTGAGGATGACATCGATTTAAGAATTATCAACTAGGACTATTCAAACAATCGGAATCATCCGCCGGAGACAGGTTTACTGAGTATTATTTAGTTTCAAGTTGAAACCATAGACTTGGTCGGCATTACGCCCACAAAATGCCATATCCGTTAATGCTGTACGGGAAAAACAACCCATTTGAATGAACATGAGTAGACCTTGTTAGACGCTTTATCTTTACTTTTGTAATGATTAAGATTGATTTTTGCTTGGTGCAATGCCGAAAAGTTGCTGTGTGGCGTTCTGCACCTCTAATAAGTTCAATCTGAAGTTTTATAATGCCGAATAACAGCCCTCCGTCAATTCCGATGTATTATTGTAAAAATGGAAACACAAGAGATTTAATTACTGCAATGGCAAAAGTTTGTTTAACAAAAATGCCAATATAAGATTGGACTGTTTTCCCCGACTCCGCCCCACGCCATGCCCCTGCTATGACACCATGCCGACCAAGCCTATCACTGTCAGTGATTTCATTCACTTACTGTTAGGACGATCATACTGTGGACTTCTTCTACCTGCTGTTGAAAAAACATCACACACACACACACACACACACACACACACATAGAACAGAGGGTTTAGACATTATTACAAGTTAATTACATTTGTGCAGCAACTGATAAGATGTGACTTCACAATGTTTGCAATAACCAATCAGAACTGAGTACAGTGATTGTCGTGATTGTAACATTAGTTCTGGTTGAAGTGTGGATAATAGTGAGGCTTAACAGGTCAGTGGGGGTCTCTTAATGAGTCATGGGTGTGTTTTGGGTGTAACATGCAATAAACCAATCAGAGTCTCATCTACCTTTCCTTTAAAAGCCAGTTGAGCGGATTCATGATTTACATGGAGGAAAGACTGAATGATCTCTTCCTCACGGCTCCTGTTAGTGGGTGGGATATATTAGGCAGCAAGTGAACATTTTGTCCTCAGAGTTGGTGTGTTAGAAGCAGGAAAAATGGGCAAGCGTAAGGATTTGAGCGAGTTTGACAAGGGCCAGATTGTGATGGCTGACGACTGGGACAGAGCGTCTCCAAAACTGCAGCTCTTGTGGGGTGTTCCCGGTCTGCAGTGGTCAGGATCTATCAAAAGTGCTCCAAGGAAGGAACAGTGGAGAACCGGCCACAGGGTCATGGGCGGCTCAGGCTCATTGATGCACGTGTGGAGCGAAGGCTGGCCCGTGTGGTCCGATCAAACAGACGAGCTACTGGAGCTCAAACTGCTCAAGAAGTTAATGCTGGTTCTGATAGAAAGGGCTCAGAATACACAGAGCATCGCAGTTTGTTGCGTATGGGGCGGCATAGCCGCTGACCAGTCAGGGTGCCCATGCTGACCCCTGACCCCGCCGAAGCACCAACAGTGGCACGTGAGCATCAGAACTGGACCACGGAGCAATGGAAGAAGGTGGCCTGGTCTGATGATCACGTGTTCTTTACATCACGTGGATGGCCGGGTGCGTGTGCGTGGCTTACCTGGGGAACACATGGCCCCAGGATGCACTATGGGAAGAAGAGCCGGCGGAGGTGATGCTTTGGGCAATGTTCTGCTGGGAAACCTTGGGTCCTGCCATCCATGTGGATGTGACTTTGACACGTCCCACCTACCTAAGCATTGTTGCAGACCATGTATAAATCATAATTTTATGCCTGATTGGTATATATATGTATTTAATGTTATATATAACAGACACAGTCTCGTTGCACATTTTTCATTGGGGTGTGGGCTCTTTAAAGCGAGCACCCAATTGCAATATATGGCTATCTGAAGCTATTGCCTTTCATTTAATTTGAGTGTCATAGAGAAGTGAACACTGCATAGGGACCCTCAATCGGAGTGCAGCTTGTGTAGATTTATAGAGTAAAAATGCTTGACCACTTCATGTTGGCTTTATGTGCATACTTTACTATTAGTTACACATCTGATCAATCTCAACATGCTTAAAGTTTGTTTCACTACGTTTGTGTCAAGCATTAATTAAAATGGTTGTTGCTTTGGTTGTTCTTTAGAATTTAAAAATGCAAAACTATAATTTCCTCTGCCTAGATAACAGAGTTGATGAGTAAAAATGTATATGAGATGTAGCCTTTTATACGTCGGTTTACTTCCTGGTGTTCAATGCCACTTATAACCATAAAAGTGTACAATAACTAAACGTCTACTGTGGCTAATATTTCATAAACACTGCACGAATCACCGTGGAAGCATTCTTTCATCACAGGCTATATTTGTGTCTTAATTTGATTCTTACCTGAACTCGACGCCATTTCAACAACACTTTGAAATCAAAACCGAAAGAAAAGCTCTGAAAGAGAGACTGAGCCGCGCCTGCGCAGGTCAGGGAAAAGCGATTTTATTATTCCTTCCAATAATGATTTTTAAACCAGAAATTAAACACGGAAGATGCGGCATCTGACGAATATAATATAAACAGATACAAACTCATTTTCATAAATATATAGGCTACAGAGGCGTGGTGTCCATGGGTGGCCGGTGATATTGAGCATTCTTGCGGTATAACAGCTGACTTTCCTCCGTTCATGACACTAACACAGAGCCCATGTACACTCCCGATGAACTAAGTTGTCATTTCACCTATTAATATGAAAATATGTCAATAGTAATGGAAAATGCGCTAGGTGAAGCAACTTTACGAGCATAAACAAAACACAGCAGCGCGAGGTCATGATTACACCAACAGAATGGAAACGTAGTGCAGTGGAATGGATAAAGACCTTATGGTTTTGTCAACTTTTTTTTTTTAAGGATAATATGAACCGTTTTAAGGTATTCCACGCAGGCTGTTCACGATCAGAGATGCACGATTTTTCTATAGATTTTGAAGCAGGAAAATTTCCCAATAAAATCACTGGGTCTTACTTGGCTACTCCTGGAACAAAATATAATTATGTTAATTTATATATATATATATATATATATATACCGATCAGGCATAACATTATGACCACCTTTTGCTGACCCGTCGAGGCATGGACTCCTCTAGACCGCTGTGGTATCTGGCACCAAGATGTTAGCAGCAGATCCTTTAAGTCCTGTAAGTTGCGGCGGGGCCTCCATAGATCGGACTTGTTTGATCAGCACATCCCACAGATGCTCGATTGGATTGAGATCTGGGGAATTTGGAGGCCAAGTCAACACCTCAAACTCATTGTGCTCCTCAAACCATTCCTGAAGCATTTGTGCTTTGTGTCAGGAGCATTATCCTGCTGGAAGAGCCACAGCCACCAGGGAATACCGTTTCCATGAAAGGCTGTACATGGTCTGCAACAAAAGGTGGGACGTGTCAAAGGAACATCCACATGGATGGCAGGACCCAAGGTTTCCCAGCAGAACATTGCCCAAAGCATCACCTCCGCCGGCTCGCCTTCTTCCCATAGTGCATCCTGGGGCCATGTGTTCCCCAGGTAAGCCAAGCACACGGGCCAGCCTTCGCTCCACACGTGCATCAATGAGCCTGAGCCGCCCATGACCCTGTGGCCGGTTCTCCACTGTTCCTTCCTTGGAGCACTTTTGATAGATCCTGACCACTGCAGACCGGGAACACCCCACAAGAGCTGCAGTTTTGGAGATGCTCTGACCCAGTCGTCTAGCCATCACAATTTGGCCCTTGTCAAACTCGCTCAAATCCTTACGCTTGCCCATTTTTCCTGCTTCTAACACATCAACTCTGAGGACAAAATGTTCACTTGCTGCCTAATATATCCCACCCACAAACAGGAGCCGTGATGAAGAGATCAGCAGTGCTATTCACTTCATAATGTAATGCCTGATCGGTGTATTTTATATGAAAGAGGTTTATTGTCATGGCGTGATTCAGCCAGAGGGTGGCGCCAGAGCAGGTGATGGGAGAAAAACAAGCACAAAATGTATAAATAAAATATTTTTTATATTTATTTAAATAACATAGACTTATATATTTTGACAGAAGCGCTATGGTTTGACTACTAAATGCATTAATACAAAAATAACATTTAAGTTACTTCCGTTTCTGAACAAATTAAAGCCTTACTTGACAAGCCTGGGTTGTTTTAACTCAGAATCTCGTACACGACGAAAACAATCACAAACTTGATTAACAAATGCTCTTGCCCTGGGACCTAATTTATCAACATAATTTTAATCCTCAACTTTATTTCATTTGTAATAATTGTGATATCCTTTGTAAAAACATGTCTCTGAATTAATCAATAGACTTATATTCCTAATCAGACTTTTTACAGTGAATGAATGATGGTTGACAATGGGATATGACCGCAGGCCCGTGTGTGTGTGTGTGTGTGAGTGTGAGTGTGTATGTATGTGCGCGTGATTCACAGAAATGCACGTGACGTCACCGCTTTACCTGAGTTTCGGCAGACGGTGAAACTCTCGAGCAGAGATTCAAACACACGCCAAACGCGCTTCACACACTTCCACTCTTCCACACGGAGTGTGTGTGGGCGCATTGTCGCATTTATGACCGATACACACGGACTTTAAGCACATTTAATCATAAACCAGCTTGTTTTGGCGGCAAAGGCCTCAGGATTGGTGTTTTTCCCCCTGCTTTGACGCTTCCTGAAACCCTCAGGTGAGACTCATTAATATTCATATGATTTATATTTTATATTAACAGGCTTTTACTGACATTCAAACAATATAATGCGATCAAATGTGCTCTACTATCGGAATTTCAGTGTTTTTAAAGAGGTTTCGTGCATTAGCATTGAATATCAACGTCACCGGCGGTTTATTTACGTTACTCAATTTATCGATTTAACCGACGATTATTTCTGATAAATTATCATAATATTAAAGTCTGATTAACAATATGAGTTTTATCTGGCCTGCGTTTTCAGCCAAGTTGTTTATAGTCAATGAACCTCGATCATTTATCTAAAATAATAGTTTATTTAAAAATATTATATTTATTAAATATAACACCTTTTAAAAAGTCACATACATGCAATATACAATAAACAAAAATATTAAAGAGTAAAATTTAAACAAAATATATCGACCATAGCCATTGAAATTAAGTCTGGTGGATTTATGTGTTATACCTGGACCACAAATCCAGTCATAAGGATTTATTTATTTATTTAAATTGAGATACATCATATGAAAGCTGAATAAATAAGCTTTCCATTGATGTATGGTTTGTTAGGACAATATTTGGTCGGGATACAACTAAAATCTGGAATCTGAGGGTGCACGGAAATCTAAATATTGAGGAAATCTTCTTTAAAGTGATGCATAATACTAATAATAATGCTTTTTATATATGTATATGTATATGTTAGGAAATTTAAAAAAACATCTTAATGGAACATGCTCTTTACTTAATATCCTAATGATTTTTGGCATAAAATGATAATTTTGACCCATATAATTTTGCTGTATGGCAATTGCCATATACCCGATATACCCATGAGATTAGGATTGCTGTTGAGCTCCAGGGTCTTATTGTAGGCTGTGATTTATTCTGAGGTATTCAGTATTTTATGGTCATTCATGTGTTTTTTCCCAGAAGCTCATGTCGTCTCATCCGCGCCGGGTCCGGCTCAAGCCCTGGCTGGTCTCTCAGGTGGACAACGGGACGTTTCCCGGGCTGGTCTGGCTGGACCGCGAGGCCAAACGCTTCCAGATCCCATGGAAACACGCCACGCGCCACACGCCCCAACAGGAAGAGGAGAACACCATCTTTAAGGTGAGTGTCGGGGATCCTGAGACCGGAGTACGGCCGGGACTGGGATTTATCCGTGTGTGTGTGTGTGTGTGTGTTTGCCAGGCCTGGGCCGTGGAGACTGGGAAGTATCAGGAAGGAGTGGACGAGCCGGATCCGGCCAAATGGAAAGCCCAGCTCAGATGTGCTCTGAACAAGAGCCGCGAGTTCAACCTCATCTACGACGGGACCAAAGAGGTTCCCATGAACCCGCTGAAGATCTACGACGTGTGTGATATTCCACAGACCATCAGTAACCCGGGTAAAACACACACACACACACACACACACACACACACACACGACGTATGTTATATTCCACAGACCATCAGTAACCCGGGTAAAACACACACACACACACACACACGACGTGTGTTATATTCCACAGACCATCAGTAACCCGGGTAACACACACACACACACACACACACACGACGTGTGTTATATTCCACAGACCATCAGTAACCCGGGTAACACACACACACGACGTGTTATATTCCACAGACCAACAGTAACCCGGGTAACACACACACACACACACGCGTGTGTTATATTCCACAGACCATCAGTAACCCGGGTAACACACACACACACACACACGACGTGTGTTATATTCCACAGACCATCAGTAACCCGGGTAACACACACACACACACACACACGACATGTGTTATATTGCACAGACCAACAGTAACCGGGTAACACACACACACACACACGACATGTGTTATATTCCACAGACCAACAGTAACCCGGGTAACACACACACACACACACACACACACACACACGACATGTTATATTCCACAGACCAACAGAAACCCGGGTAACACACACACACACACACACGACATGTGTTATATTCCACAGACCAACAGTAACCCGGGTAACACACACACACACACACGACATGTTATATTCCACAGACCAACAGAAACCCGGGTAACACACACACACACACACACACGACATGTGTTATATTCCACAGACCATCAGTAACCCGGGTAACACACACACTCACACACACACACACGACGTGTGTTATATTCCACAGACCATCAGTAACCCGGGTAACACACACACACACACACACACACGACATGTGTTATATTCCACAGACCATCATTAACCGGGTAAAACACACACTACACACACACACACACACACACGACGTGTGTGATATTCCACAGACCATCAGTAACCCGGGTAACACACACACACACACGGTAACACACACACGGTAACACACACACACACACGACGTGTTATATTCCACAGACCAACAGTAACCCGGGTAACACACACACACACACACACATACACACACGACGTGTGTTTCCACAGACCAACAGTAACCCGGTAACACACACACACACACGGTAACACACACACTCACACACACACACACGACGTGTGTTATATTCCACAGACCATCAGTAACCCGGGTAACACACACGCACACACACACACGAAGTGTGTTATATTCCACAGACCAACAGTAACCCGGGTAACACACACACACACACACACACACGCGTGTGTTATATTCCACAGACCAACAGTAACCCGGGTAACACACACACACACACACACACACGACGTGTGTTATATTCCACAGACCAACAGTAACCCGGGTAACACACACACACACACACATGACGCGTGTGTTATATTCCCACAGACCAACAGTAACCCGGGTAACACACACACACACACAACGTGTGTTATATTCCACAGACCATCAGTAACCCGGGTAACACACACACACACACACAATGTGTGTTATATTCCACAGACCAACAGTAACCCGGGTAACACACACACACACACGACGTGTGTTATATTCCACAGACCATCAGTAACCCGGGTAACACACACGCACACACACACACACAGTGTGTTATATTCCACAGACCAACAGTAACCCGGGTAACACACACACACACACACACACACGGTAACACACACACACACACACACACACACGACGTGTGTTATATTCCACAGACCAACAGTAACCCGGGTAACACACACACACACACACACACACACGACGTGTGTTATATTCCACAGACCAACAGTAACCGGGTAACACACACACACACACACACACAATGTGTGTTATATTCCACAGACCAACAGTAACCGGGTAACACACACACACACGACGTGTGTTATATTCCACAGACCAACAGTAACCCGGGTAACACACACACACACACACACACACACACACAACGTGTGTTATATTCCACAGACCATCAGTAACACACACACTAACACACACACACACACACACACACTTGTGTGAATTATATTTCATCTGAACTCTGGAGGTCTGGAGTTATTTGTTTGTTTTTAATATATTTTACAGATTAATGTTCATGCAGTTTAATAGATCCTAATCTATTTGCCTAATAAACAAAATATCGACACATTTTCTCTCTTGTTGAGGAAAAAATGCTTAAATATGAATATTGAATATGAATATTAGTTCTTAGTAGCTTAAATCACCGTATTATCCTACCAGCACTGAAATGTCACGCTAATGAATCAGTTCATAACATTTCATATATTTATAAATGTTCTAATAATCTCAGATTTATAGTATTTTGTGTACTATAAACTTGAATTGTGTAAAACATGTAACAGGTCAGTTAATTATTCAAATTAAACAAATGTATTCATATTTAATTATCTGTCCCTTTTTATTGGTTAGATGCCCTAAAAAGTAAAAAATACTTTACAAAATGTGTAGAATCTTGTCATATTTATCTCTAAATGTTATACTCCATATAATATCTTTCTTTAAAAAAATGTTTACTAAAAAGTTTTTTTTAAAGATTATATTACTTTATTCTTGAATTTTAAATATTACTTTATTCTTTATGTACATATATTTATATTTTAATATTGCGTTATTCTTAGTTTTTTTTTAAATATTTTGTTTTTGTTTTTTTAATAATATATTTATTCTTGATGTGTATATATATTTTAAATATTACATTACATTTACATTTACATTTAGTCATTTAGCAGACGCTTTTATCCAAAGCGACTTACAACATAGGAGTACAGGAAGCAACCAAGACCAGTCAAGGGCAACAATATGCAAGCGCTGTAACAAGTCTCACGAAACACAAAACACAGGACAGTTTTTTTTTTTTTTTTTAAATAACAAACAGTAACGAATAGAGTGATAAGTGCTATTCTTTATTGGTCAAGTGCTGCTGGAAAAGTAGTGTCTTGAGATGTTTTTTGAAAATGGCTACAGACTCGGCTGCTCGAACTGAGACAGGCAGGTCATTCCACCAGATGGGAACGGTCCAGGAAAAGATCCTAGTGAGGATTTCATGCCTCTTTGAGATGGCACCACTAGGCGTCGTTCACTTGCAGAGCGCAAGCTTCTGGAGGGTGTGTAAGTCTGAGCAAGTGAGTTTAGGTATACTGGTGCAGAGCCTGCGGTTGCTTTGTGGCGAGCACCAGAGCCTTGAATTTGATTCGCGCAGCTATTGGCAGCCAGTGAAGACTGATGAAGAGAGGTGTGACATGAGCTCTCTTCGGCTCGTTGAAGACCACTCTCGCTGCGTTCTGGATCAGCTGCAAGGGTTTAACAGTGGATGCTGGAAGGCCCGCTAGAAGAGAATTACAGTAGTCCAGTCTGGAAGTACAAGAGCTTGGACCAGGAGTTGAGTGGCCTGCTCTGATAGGAAGGGTCTAATCTTCCTAATGTTGTATAGCACAAATCTGCAGGACCGGGTTGTTGCAGTAATGTGGTCAGTGAATTTAAGCTGATCATCAATCACAACTCCAAGGTTCCTGGCTGTCCTGGACGGAGTTATGGTTGATGAACCAAGCTGAATGGAGAGAGTATGTCGAAGTGCTGGGTTGGCTGAGACCACAAGCAGTTCTGTCTTTGCCAGATTGAGTTGAAGGTGTTGTTCCTTCATCCAGGCAGAAATGTCTGTCAGGCAGGTAGCGATCCGAACCCCAACTGTGGGATCATCTGGTTGAAATGAGAAGTAGAGTTGAGTGTCATCAGCATAGCAGTGATAGGAAAAGCCATGTTTCTGGATGACAGATCCTAGAGATGACATGTAGATGGAGAAGAGAAGTGGTCCAAGCACTGAGCCCTGAGGAACTCCAGTAGCAATATGATGTGACTTAGACACTTCACCTCTCCATGACACCCTGAAGGACCTACCTGAGAGGTAAGACTTGAACCACTGGAGAGCAGTTCCTGAGATCCCCATCTTCATGAGAGTGGGAGGATTTGGTGGTTAACTGTGTCAAAAAGCAGACAGATCCAGCAGGATAAGTACTGAGGATTTGGAAGCTGCTCTTGCCTTTCTCAGTGCTTCCGTAACCAATAGCAGGGCAGTCTCAGTTGAGTGGCAGCTTTTGAATCAGATTGGTTGTTGTCCAGGAGGTTGTTCTGTGCAAGAAACATAGAGAGTTGGTTGAACACTACTCTCTCAAGTGTCTTAGCAATAAAAGGCAGAAGGGACACCGGTCTGTAGTTTTCTAAAAGTGCTGGGTTCAGAGAGGGTTTCTTAAGCAGTGGGGTTACCGAGCCTGCTTGAATGCTGTGGGAAAGTCGGTGTGAAGAGAGGTGTTGTGATGTGGGTGAGTGCAGGAGTAATTGGCGAAGTAATGGCCTGAAGCAGGTGAGTGGGGATAGGATCAAGCGGACAAGTAGTGGGGTGTTTGGAAAGGATGAGTTTGGAGACTTCTGTTTCAGAGAGCAGAGAGAAAGAGGGTAGCGTGTGTGTGACAGTTGATGAGATGTGTATGTCAGTTTGTGGTGCGGAGAGAATTGGCTGCTAATGGAGGAGGTTTTGTTTGTGAAGAAAGATGCAAAGTCGTCAGCTGTAAGAGTTGATGACGGAGGGCAAAGAAGAGAGGAGAATGTTCTGAAAAGTGTGCGAGAGTCAGAGCAGTTGTTGATTTTGTTGTGATAGTATGTAGTTTTTGCAGTGGAGACATGTGCAGAGAAGGAAACAAGAAAGAGACTGATACAAGGTAAGATCACTTGCCTTGTATCAGTCTCTTCAATAATAAATATTATTATTATTATTATTGTTTTTTTAATATTATATTACTTTATTGTTGAATTAATTGATTGAAATATTTGTTGACTTTATTATAATGAATGTTTTATTTATTAAATGAGATTTTTGCACACAATGTGAAGTGTAAAACAGTTTAAAGTGCTGATTTAGTTTGGGTTGATGGCTGCGGAGGTCATGTGACTGTAGTGTGACTGTAGTGTGACTGTAGTGTGACTGTAGTGTGACTGTAGTGGACTGTGAAAAGGACTGACTGTAGTGTGACTGCAGTGACTGTAGATCAGAAAGTGACTGTAGTGTGACTGTAGTGGACTGTAGTGTGACTGTAGTGTGACTGTAGTGTGACTGTAGTGTGACTGTAGTGTGACTGTAGTGCGACTGTAGTGCGACTGTAGTGCGACTGTAGTGCGACTGTAGTGCGACTGTAGTGTTACTGTAGTGTTACTGTAGTGCTACTGTAGTGCGACTGTAGTGTGACTGTAGTGTGACTGTAGTGCGACTGTAGTGCGACTGTAGTGTTACTGTAGTGTGACTGTAGTGTTACTGTAGTGTTACTGTAGTGTTACTGTAGTGTGACTGTAGTGTGACTGTAGTGTGACTGTAGTGTGACTGTAGTGTTACTGTAGTGTGACTGTAGTGTGACTGTAGTGTGACTGTTTGGTTCTGAGCGCAGCCGTAATCTCTGTGTGTCTCAGGTTCGGTCACCACGTCTGAGACTGATGGCGATGATGGCGATGTTCCCGACACTCCGGAGCCTCCTCCGCGTATCCTCCTCACGGTACTGGGATGAAGCCGTCGCATGTTGAGCTAGCATCGAGACATTCTGCGTGTGTTTAATGTCTTCGGTTGTGTGTGTGTGTGTGCAGGCATGAGCTCCTCTCCGCTGGCTCCGGTCTGGACTCCTCCGGGATCCGTGTCTCCGATGCAGCCGGCCAGCTGCCCTCCTGGAGCCCTCCTGCCTCGACACCAGCCGCCACATGGAGCTGCAGACGCCCTGCCCCTCCACCTCATCATCAGCTCCTACACACACACACACACACACACACACACACACACACACACACACACACACACACACACACACTCTCACTCACACTCACTCACTCACTCACTCACTCACTCACTCACACTCACACACACACACACACCACTCACCACTCACTCACTCACTCACTCACTCACTCACTCACTCCTCACTCACTCCACTCACTCACTCACTCACTCACTCACTCACTCACACACTCACACACTCACACACTCACACACTCACACACACACTCTCACACACACACACACACACACACACACACACACACACACACACACACACACACACTAACAGTGTCAGACACACACTCACACTCTCACACACACCAGTGTTGGGGGTATACATAAGTAACTTGAGTTACGTAATAAGATTACTTTTTCAAGTAACTAGTAAAGTAACGCATTACTTTTCAAATTTACAACAAAATATCTGAGTTACTTTTTCACATTTATCTGACAGCTCTCCTGTCCCCATGAGATCGAGAATAAGTACAGAGGTGTTGTGTGTGAACGTGATAGTTATTGTAGTTCAAGACTAAATTTGAGTATTTATTCATCTCACTTGCATAAAGATTGAGTATTCCTCAAAAATAATAAAATCAGTCAAATGCAAAGTATGCAAACCTCCAATAATTAAATGTTAAATAAAACAATTTTTTTTATGCATTTAATCTGCCTTTATTGACCAATTTGCTGCTGACCTTTAATGATTCAGTTAAATCATGAGCAAAAATTACTAGATTTTTGTATTTATTGGTAAAACTTTTCTCCTGCGTCATATTCTTTCATTACCCAGAATGGCAGCGCAGCACACACAGCAGAGCGTGTGAATATGTATTTTTACCTCAGCCTGAGGCTTATTATTTCAATTTTGGTATGAAGAGGTCTTTACATTTGCACAAATATAGAATCTTTTTGTCATACAAAAACAAAAAAACAAGCCCAGTCAGGTGAGAAAAAGTAACGCAAAAGTAACGTAACGCATTACTTTTCTTAAAAAGTAACTAAGTAACTCAATAAGTTACTTTTTAAGAGAGTAACGCAATATTGTAATGCATTACTTTTCAAATTTACTTTCACCAACACTGACACACACACACACACACACACTTAGTGTCAGACACACACACACAGACATACACACACTCACTCCACACACACTCAGTGTCTCACACACTCTCTCAATCACTCACACACACTTACACAAACAGTGTCTCTCACACAAACACTTAGTTTATTTTTTTCGGCTTTAGTTCAGTCAACAGAAGTGTTTCAGCTGTACCTCACGATAATAACCCTGATCCTGATATCACCCATAATTGTGTGTGTGTGTGTGTGTGTGTGTGTGTGCAGTGACGGATCTGGAGGTTCAGTTCTATTACCGTGGTAAGGAGGTGTGTCCGCCGGTGATCGTGAGTAACCCGCAGGGCTGCCGGCTGTTCTACGGTGACCTGGGGCCGATCGTTAACCAGGAGGAGCTGTTCGGGCCGGTCAGTCTGGAGCAGGTGCGCTTCCCCCCCACCGAACACATCACCAACGACAAGCAGCGCGTCTTCACCAGCCGCCTGCTGGACGTGATGGACCGCGGCCTCATCCTGGAGGTGAGCGGACACGACATCTACGCCGTGCGGCTGTGCCAGTGTAAAGTGTACTGGTCCGGCCCCTGCGCGCCCAACCCCAACGCGCCCAACCTCATCGAGCGGCAGCACCGGGTCAAGCTCTTCTGCCTGGAGTCCTTCCTCAGCGGTGAGCCACTGCCAGACCCTGACCTAGGGCTGGGCGATATCCAAGAAATATATATATATCGATATTGTCCAAATTTTTACGATATTCGATATACATCTCGATATGCATGCAATTGCTTTTAAATTTAGAAAAATATTTTCTTTTGCCCCAATAAAAAAACAAAAACGATTTAGATAGAACCAAATTAAATACAAAATGTTTGCGTTTACTGAATGGGTCGGGATGACCAAAATCTTAAATCATGATACGAGTAATTTAATATTTTTTTAAATGTCCTTTTCTAATAACAATATAGATCTTTAATTTGATCTTTAAAAAAAAAAAAAGCAAGTAAAACATGCAAATTACAAACAATATGACAAAAACAGTGCTTTATGTTCAGCTACAGTGGGTCTATTTAACAGTCAAGAAATAAATCAAATATATATAAAAGTCTTCACTCTATAAATGAACTATAGGCTACACTGATTCTTAATACATATATTAAAGTTGTTTAGCAAGCATGGGGTAGTTTTCTAATTTTTGTTGTTGTTTGTTTACCATTAAATCACACAGAATATGAGCTCCGGCCCTTTAAGAGCTGCACGGACCCAATACACTAACACACGATTCCTCACTCGACTCTGTGTATAGATTATATAGATCAGTGGTACGTTCATTAAAGACTCACACTACTGTGTTTAATACTCGACAGGACGTGCATCTTTACATCTGTTTGACGACTGAAACCCAATAATCCATGAAAGAACTGAATCCCGATCGCATGTTGTCTGAAAGGTGTGTGCTTCAGGTCAGAGTCGCGCGCTATTATTTCTCTCATGCGCGCATGTTTCTGTTGCTTTCTTTTTCATACGCTGCGCGTATATATTTAACTCTTCTGCTCCAGTGTTTAGTGAATGGTGGAAGCAGAGCTCTGCGTTATCTGGTAATGTGATTTGGGAAAGTTTGCATGTTGAATTTGAAATATTCGATATTCACGATATTTTCAAATTTTACATCGTCGTCAAAATTATTGCGATCGCCAATATTCGATACATCGCCCAGCCCTACCCTGACCCTGCTCGTATCAGAGCCTGACCGTGTGTTTCTGATGCTGCTGTGTGTCCACAGGGGTCATCACTCACCAGCGGGGGCAGTCCTCGTCTGAGCCGCCGCTCTACGACATTCACCTGTGTTTCGGTGAGGAGTGGCCCGACGGCAGACCCAGAGAGAGGAAGCTCATCATGGTGCAGGTGAGTGTTGCATTATGGGCCACAGGGGCAGTCTACATTAGTGTATGCCCGCTTTTCGGAAGCTCTTGTGGGGTGTTCCCGGTCTGCAGTGGTCAGGATCTATCAAAAGTGCTCCAAGGAAGGAACAGTGGAGAACCGGCCACAGGGTCATGGGCGGCCCAGGCTCATTGATGCACGTGTGGAGCGAAGGCTGGCCCGTGTGGTCTGTAATCGTGATTGTTTCTTGGTATAGATGTGCTGGCATCCGCCTCACAACTTAAACGTGTGTGTGTGTGGGTGTGGACTGGTAATACCTACGCTATGGGGACAAAATGTCCCCACAAAGATGGCAATATCCAAAATCCTTGTCCTTGTGGGGACATTTTTTGGTCCCCATGAGGAAAACATCTTATAAATCACACTAAGTGATGTTTTTTGAAAAAGTAAAAATGCAGTGTGTGTGTGATGGGTAGGTTTAGGGACAGGGGCTGTGTGTGTGTGTGATGGGTAGGTTTATGGGCAGTGTGTGTGTGTGATGAGTAGGTTTAGGGCAGGGGCTGTGTGTGTGTGTGATGGGTAGGTTTAGGGGCAGGGGCTGTGTGTGTGTGATGGGTAGGTTTAGGGGCAGTGTGTGTGTGTGTGTGATGGGTAGGTTTAGGGGCAGTGTGTGTGTGATGGGTAGGTTTAGGGGCAGGGGCTGTGTGTGTGTGATGGGTAGGTTTAGGGGCAGTGTGTGTGTGTGTGTGTGTGTGATGGGTAGGTTTAGGGGCAGTGTGTGTGTGTGTGTGATGGGTAGGTTTAGGGGCAGTGTGTGTGTGTGTGATGGGTAGGTTTAGGGGCAGTGTGTGTGTGTGTGATGGGTAGGTTTAGGGGCAGTGTGTGTGTGATGGGTAGGTTTAGGGGCAGTGTGTGTGTGTGATGGGTAGGTTTAGGGGCAGTGTGTGCGTGTGATGGGTAGGTTTAGGGGCAGTGTGTGTGTGTGTGATGGGTAGGTTTAGGGGCAGTGTGTGTGTGTGTGTGAGGTGTAGGTTTAGGGGCAGTGTGTGTGTGTGTGTGGTAGGTTTAGGGGCAGTGTGTGTGTGTGTGATGGGTAGGTTTAGGGGCAGTGTAGGGGATAGAAAATACGGTTTGTACAGTATAAAATGCATTACACCAATGGAATGTCCCCATAAAACATGAAAACCCAACGTGTGTGTGTGTTTGCAGGTGGTCCCGGTGGTGGCGCGCATGATCAGCGAGATGTTTTCGGGCGACTGCACGCGCTCGTTAGACAGTGGGAGCATTCGCCTGCAGATCTCCATCCCCGACATCAAAGACAACATCGTCACGCACCTCAAGCAGCTGTACCGGCTCCTGCAGACGCACCAGGGCCAGGAGAACTGGCCCCTGCCGCCCGGGGCCGGCCTCCACCTCACGCAGGCCCTGCAGACGCAGTGACCCGCTCCACCCGCTCCAGCGCCGTCCGTGTTTTTAACCAGAAGTTCTTGAGACGCTCCAGAGACTCGTTGCCGTAGTGTTTCTCAGGGTTTCAGTGTGTATAAGTCGCTGGGGTCAAAGTCTAGCGTGTGTGTGTGTTAATGATCAGCCACGCTGAACGCCCGCCCAGAAGCGAGGCTCTTTTATCAGCGGGAAGGAACGTCTGATGCGCATATATAATGAGCTTTTAACCACGCTGTTGTGTTTTTACTGCAGATGTATGTTACGCTTATAATCTAACTGTCCGCTTTATGTGGTTTTTCGCACTTTTGGGGTTGAATATCTCGTCTTTTTAACAGTACTGTGTGTTTGACATCCCGTCATGTAGATTTGTGTAATAATGTAACTTGGATTTATCAAATAAAATGAAAAATGTGAGTGTCTCAGGTGGAAGTCGATTCACTTGTGAAGCTGTTTATGTGATGAGGTCAGGGTTTGTTCAGGTGTGTAGGTGAGGCTGTGTTTCTCCACCCATCTGAGCTCCTTTAAGACGCAGCGGCTCCCAGCTCCTGTCAGACTTTGGACCCGGTGTCCGACGGGAGTTTCCTGTTCCTCCGTCCGAGCGAGCGTGCGAGCGCAGAATGATCTAACGCACAGGACCCGGAGAAACCACAGAAGATCTCAACACACAGGTGAGACAGAGCTCAAACAACACTATATCTGATCTACTCAGGATCCGTTTCTTTATTAGATGACCTTTAATCATATCAGAAGAAGTTGGACATGAAGGGATGATCTCCTGTGTGTCTTCAGGAGGTTTACGAGAGGTCTTCTCCGAGAGCTAATATTCCTCAAATGATCAGGATCATGGTGTGTTTGTGTTGAATCTTTGAGGTTTTCTCGTGTGATGCGGTGTTAAATCACATTCCTGACGCTCCTCACAGCAGATTACAGACCTTTATGATTAATGAGCTCATAAACCTGCGCAGATGATCGGCTGAACTTTAACACGGGCCTTTCTTTGCTTTAACTGAAGGTTTTGGTAAATCCCATGGTCTGGCAGACTTTTTAAGTAAACCTAAGTTCCATGATTTAACCATCTTTTTTTTTTTGAAAAAACATATTAATGGTATATGAACAAACTAGCACCAAAAAAGTTTAATACCTTACCGTACAACAGTATTACCATAAAAATATACATTGAAAAACCGTGATAATCTTTACCGTACCATGTAAATAATGTGGTATACTCAACACAAAGTATATGATGGTACTAAAGAGATGGCAATACCATGAAAATGTACCATGCCATAAAAATAAACATTAAAAACACTATTCTTTTTCATACCGTAAGACTGTAGTATAACCACAAAAAGTAGATTATCACTGTACTTTACCATGGCTAAGTTTACTACTATGGTATTTTAATATATACCATGGTACTTTGTTTTCATAAGAAATGGTTCTACCATGGTATTCTTAAAGCACCATGCAAATGTACCATGGCATTACCATAAAAATAAATATACATTGAAAAACCACAACCTTCTTAAAGTCCTTTGACTCATCGTTGATCACCAAAATTAAACAATCTTTTTTTCATGTAAAAAAAAAAAAGTAACGTTATTGACTTAAAATAGCTTGAACGTAGTATACGTGGATTCATGAATATGCAAATTAGCCCCGCCTCCTCAGAAATACAGTCGAACTTGAGGTAAACATTGCACAATGGCGCTCTTGGGCTGAACGGTAATTAATATGACTATCCTTTCGTTTGACTACGTTATTAAACAGCTAATAATGTGATGCTAATGTTACACAAACCATCCATTTGCCATCTCACTTTGCTTATCATCTTAACGCTTTGAACAGCTCAGAAACGTCATTGGAGAAAGGCATATAGTTCATCATCATGTACATAATTCACAAGCAGGATAAACTGCTTTTCTTGAGACTCCCTGCTTCAGAGAATAGTTAATGATATGCTAAAACCCCGCCCCCCTCGTGACGCGATTGGTTACAAGCTAGTTTATGACGTCAGAGAAGCGATTTCAAACCGCGTTTTTGAGATTGTATTTGGTTCACTGCAGTTTAAAAAAGAAAATACTCCGCAAAACTGTTGACTGCTGAATTTGACACGTGGTTTGTATTAAAGCATATTTAAAAACACCACATATAAACACATAAACAACACAAACTTGAGTTTAACCACAGGCGGACTTAAATACTGTGGTATACTCACAAAGAGTACCATATTTAGTATCACATGGTAGCCTAATGCTATGGTACTTTGAGAGCTATACCATGGTATTTCAGTGCAATTCCAGGAATACCATGGTGCTATTATTGTATACCATGGTATTCTTTGTAGTACGTATGCAAATATTGTGGTGTTCATGCAGGACTGAAAATTAACACTAAATTAAAAAGGCGAGTAAAAATCTGTGTTGGCGAGTATAACAATCGGCATTGGGCCAATAATGAGCGCTAACAATGCAATGTTGTGAACATGAACGTAAACAAACGTGTGCGACGCTTGGGACAAGCGAAAGTTTAAAGGGTAACTACCCTAGAACAACTTTTTTAGTTTATGATCTGCAAGACTGGGGCTTTATTAGTGCTGTTCATTGATTCAAGTAAGAGTTTTGAAATTTGAGTATAAAGTGTTTTAATTCTATAAAATATGGTGTAAAACCGCCAAAGTGCTGCCCTCTTAAGGTTGAACGGTGGCTACTGCAGTTTAATTTTCCTATTGGACGTTGTGGTACATCGTGACGTAGGATGGTTCCTCCAACGGCTCACTACCACGCCCTTGCCTCAGCTCCTGGTATAAAATCATCTCGTTCCCTCAAAAACACTGTAGCGAGTCTGGAGTTGGAATTTGAGTATTGAAAATGATCAGGATATCGTATATTAGAATCTAGTTAGCATAGCCGTATATAGTTATATAGATTATTTAGTGTAACCTAGTTTAGTTAATTTATTAGCATAGTCGTTAGTGTATTGTTGTTAGAAGCATAGTTCTCATAGTATTGCATCAGTTAAGATAGCTTCAAGTTAGCGTATATTTTTAGCATTAGTTTTATCTGTATTTAGTACAGTGGTTAGTTAAGATGGTACTGGACTGCATAGCTTTCCAGCAGACGTGGAAATTGGCGCCAGTGGTTGCGTGCACTTGGCCTAGATGACCGCGGTATACTATCCATAATGCTAATGTTTTACCACTCAGACACTGCTCTCTTGCGCTGCGGTTTCGCTTAGTATCGTCGGCATCGGAGTTAATGCAGTTTGAGGCATCGGCTCGCATCGATAAGGCTCTGACCCTGTGTTTACAGACCCACCCTCCTTCACTTCAGGTGAAGACGGTGGAGAAAAGTCCTCTACTTCAAATGACCGCTCTGTTGCAAAACTACTGGTGTCACTCCAGTCATTCTTCATCTTTCGAGTCTGACAGCTGTCAATCAATCCGTCACCGCGGGTCTCAGGTGCACGCCCCGCTCAGCCCCGCCTCGGTTTGCCCCCTCTGTCTCCGCTGGGCTCTGACAACTTTTCCAGCATTTTTCAAATATTGCCAGTGGGTGGAGTTAGGCTGTGAACAGGGGTTTAGTTACCCTCTAAGCCTTGCCAGATGAAACATTCAAGCGCATGAAGGCGGAAGGGAAGTCGATTAGTTACTCGCGCTGTGAGAAACTTTCAGCGCAAGCGTCGAAGTGCGAATACTGAATTGAGCTCTCATTCATGTCGTCTTGCGCACAAAGTTCATGCAAAGTATCCTAGTACACATGGTCGATTGTGTCTCAAGTGAACATAAGTAGTTGAGAAAGTAAAGCAGCGTATTGTGTATTGGATCCGTGCATTCGCTCTTAAAGTGACAGCAGCCTAATGTTCCTGCTGCTGTGTTTTAATGCTAACCCAACAACAAAAGACAGAGAAAAACACAGCTTCTTCTGAATAACATTTTGAACTGTAATAATGTTTACATTGCAGTGTTGTTTTACATTTGATGTAATATTCATGGTAAAAGTCAGTGACCTTACATTAGAAGGTAAAAGTTAGTTTTAGGCCGAGTGCATGTATATGAGTTGAATCCGTTGCGGTACGATCATCACAGTACGTTTGTTTGCAGGTGTTGCGGTGATAAAGTGCTGATTGACTGTGTCCAGGTGCTGTAGTCATGCTGCGGGGTTCGAGTCCGTTCGGCTGGTCCAGCGGTTACCCAGATTCGCTGCGGTCCAGGTGAGGCTCGGCTCTGATCCGTGTGTAATGTCACCAGACGTGTGTTTAACTGTGTCATGTCCTGTAGTGTGACTGCGGCGGATGAGGCGTCCCCGGAGCTGTCGGGTTTATCCAGACCCAGCGCTAAATCAATATACAGTGAGTACTGACCCTGTGACGTCACGTGTTGATCATTAACACGCTACTCTGAGGATGGGCGTTGAACCTTTACCTGACCGTGTGCTATTTATAGACGCGTTTATGATTGACTGAGTTCGAAATATTTCTTACAGAAATTAGAGTGAAACCCATAAAGCGGACATCAAAGAAAACTAACTCTAGGTGTTGTGTGTTTTACTCTATGTGTGGTGTGTGTTTGCTGTGAGTGTATGGTGTGTGTTCTTGAGGTCATTATTGTGTGTTTATTTATTCATGGTGTTATTATTGTTATTGTATATTTTAGTCATTTATTGTGGACTTTTGTGTGTATGGTATATGTATATATCAATGATAAATATCATTAAACAGGTTAAATCTAAATAAATTATTTATTAAACAAAGGATAAATAGTAGTGCATCCTGGGGCCATGTGTTCCCCAGGTAAGCCACGCGCACACACACCCGGCCATCCACGTGATGTAAAAGAACACGTGATCATCAGACCAGGCCACCTTCTTCCATTGCTCCGTGGTCCAGTTCTGATGCTCACGTGCCACTGTTGGTGCTTTCGGCGGGGTCAGGGGTCAGCATGGGCACCCTGACTGGTCAGCGGCTATGCCGCCCCATACGCAACAAACTGCGATGCTCTGTGTATTCTGACCCCTTTCTATTAGAACCAGCATTAACTTCTTGAGCAGTTTGAGCTCCAGTAGCTCGTCTGTTTGATCGGACCACACGGGCCAGCCTTCGCTCCACACGTGCATCAATGAGCCTGGGCCGCCCATGACCCTGTGGCCGGTTCTCCACTGTTCCTTCCTTGGAGCACTTTTGATAGATCCTGACCACTGCAGACCGGGAACACCCCACAAGAGCTGCAGTTTTGGAGATGCTCTGACCCAGTCGTCTAGCCATCACAATCTGGCCCTTGTCAAACTTGCTCAAATCCTTACGCTTGCCCATTTTTCCTGCTTCTAACACATCAACTCTGAGGACAAAATGTTTAAAATGACTGTTATTGTGTTTGATAATGATTGTGTATTTTTGTGTTTTTGTCATTGTGAGATTATGATGCTTGTGTGTTTTCTGTAGATCAGAGGAAGGAATATGCCGACTCCATTAACAGACAGATGCATCAGTTCCAGCACCGAGTGGAGGTGTGGATCATCATCATCATCATCATCATCATGATCATGGTACCGCTCACTCACTCCGCCTCTTTCCTCCACAGCATCTGTTCACCTGTGAGCTGGACGGGCGGCAGCTCTGTGACGTGGACGACTGTCTGGAGCGGCTGAGATATCTGGACGCCACTGGCCGAGTGTGGGTCAGGGCGTGATCCTGGAGGTGCGGGACGGGGCTGCTGCTATTGGACATCGAGACCAAGGTGAGTCTCAGTGGAAGCATGTGAGAAACCGTTGAGGCGTTAGTGATCTCACTGGGTTTTGTGTTGATGTTTCAGGAGACGTTGGAATCGTGGCCGCTGAGCAGCGTTCTGGATCTGAAGGCCGTTCTGGACGAGATCGCATACAACTCTCTCCTGACCGTCTCCATCAAGGACCGAGGCGGTCGTGCCGTCAGCGTCTTCCTGTTCCAGAGCGAGTCTCTCAGGGTGAGTTCACGACTCTCTCTCAGTGTCTCTGATGACAAACGGCTGATTTCATTTGTCATTCAGGCAGATTATCTGAAGAAAGAACTGGAGCGGCTTCTGCAGAACAAGAGGGATGACCACAGACAGAGTGACGTCAGGTTAGCTGAGGAAATCCTGTCCAGCCAATCTCTAAATGACCTCCAAATGTGCTGGTGACGTACATGTGTTATTTTACTCCACAGTAAAGCCGGTGCACGAGACAGCATGCAGAGAAACTCACGAAGAGCTTCGCCTCCAGCCGAGCCGATTCATCAGAGACCTCCTCCAGAACAGTGGGCCATTCCGGATTATGGTGAGAGAACGGCCGAACGGTGTATTTTTAATTAGTTGCGCTTCCTCTATTACTATCTCACATGCTTCCTCTACTACCGTACCCATGAATGAGGTGTTAAATCATGTGGCTTATTGAGGAGAACATGATGTATGATGTTCACCTGACAGGCGAAAAACGGAGCAAAAAAAGTCCCTTAGACTTATGTCACGGCCAGCTCGCAAACTGCGACGAATGAGACAAATGGTGGCTCGTCTGTTTTCTGAACCCGGGACATCTCGGCTTACAAGAGAGAAAAGAGATGAGAATGTCATAGACACTTGGTGGATGAGCTCATTTGACTCGCCCAGCAACCGGGAAACAAGTAGTGACATAACAATGTCATAGCCACGCCCTAGCAACCAGTTACAGCACCCTAGCAACCGCCCCATAGGAAATCGTAGAGACAAGTGGGTGGCCTCTTTTGACTCAGACTGGCATGTAGTCTTCAAATATCCAAATACACATCCTGTCAATTAGTTTCCCCCTGGTAACTGTCTAGCCACACCCTAGCAACTGCGCAGCATGAATAAGCCACATCTCAGCACCACAACATTATAGAGACATTGGGATTGGCTGTTTTGTTTTGAAACTAGTCTAAGTATCACTATGGTAACTGTGCATCCACACCCTAGCGACCGTGTATAGCAATATGAACACGCCATATCTCAGCATCAGAACATCTCACAGACTATCTAACAATTGCACAAAAGACTCTAGTAAATGCCTCGTTATTAGTTTTGGCATGACACGCACCCAACACGCATGCATTTTTAAGTGAAAAGGTATTTCATGAGAAATAATGTAGTGCGGGACTTGATTTTATCCTCAGGATTTGATTAGATCCTAAATAGTGTGCAAGATTAGGAGAAAAGGCCCAAAATGGAGTGTGTGAAAATGGATCTGGCTGAATCTGGAATTGCATACAAGCATACTAATATTTTTGTCATATTTCTATGGTAGAAATGATAAGAGTAGTATCTGATTCCAAATTCAGCATATGTTTCTAGCTTGCTCTTTGGTCTAATATTACCCATAATCCCTTGCACTTTCATGTGGTATCAACGTAGACTGTTTATTGTTTGTCTGTGCTGTCCAGATGAGAGTCCCGCCCCAACTCCACTCGCCTCCAGAAATAACTCCTCCTATATAAAGGTTGTGGCCACGCCTCCTCACGTAGAAGACACGCCTTCGAACTGGCCCTGCCCCTCGTGTAGAAGACACGCCCCGATACCGCCCCGCCCCTCAGAGGCCGTACACCGAGAGAGAGAGGAACGTGGTGAGTGTTTGCAGTGAATCGCTCCGTGTTGATGTGTAGATCTCACGACTCGTCTGTGTGCAGGACATCCTCAATCATCTCATCAACGATATCGAGGCGTTCACAGACAGATTGGCAGCCGTCGCTCCTAAAATGGACAAAAAGAAAAAGAAGAAAAAGCGGAAAGGTGAGGGAAGCGATTGATTTGACTGGATCAGATGCGTTTGTGAACTCTGACCAATGCTCTTTCCTGTGGTCAGTTGTGAAGGGGATGCCGTCAGATGAAGAGTTCACAGTCTGTCTGCGCAAAGTCAAGATGGCCTTCAACCTGCTGGTGTGTGAGGCACTGCGGTGCTGATCCATTTCCATCAGTTATACCTATATATTTATATATCATTTAAATATTAGATTATACTACACATACATTATATTTCACACTTTCCTATTCTCTTTGACTGGTAGTGTGTGTTAGTGTTGCACGATATACCGGTACTAGAAAAGTATTGCGATACCCTGCTATTACAAACGGTACGATATGGAATTTTATTAGTACCGGTACTTTAAGAAGGAGCGCGCGTTAATAAGAGCTGTATTTATTTGTGTTGATGAGTGACAGCAGGAGTCAGGATGTGTGTGCAGATCTCTGCACCGTTCACTAAACACGGAAGCTGAAGAGTTAAATATACACGAGCAGCGCAATACAAAGAAAGCAACAGAAACATGCGCGCATGAGAGAATATAGCGCGGCGCGGGACGTACTCTGACCTGAAGCGCGCGCACACGCCTTTCAGACAACATGCGATCGCGATTCAGTTCTTTCGGATTATGGATTTCAATGGTCAAAGATATGTAAAAATGCACATCCTGTGAGTATTCAGGTAAACACAGTCGGGTGTCTTTAGTGAACAGGTACAGTTGAGGTGATTGGATCGAGTTAAGCCGGATCTAATATTCTGTGTGATTAATGTTAATCAAACAACAATGAAAACAAGAAAACCACCCCATGATTGGCTAAACAATTTTAATATATTCATTAAGAATCAGTGTATAGGTAATTTATTGACTGAAGACTAAGCAGTTGTTTTTATTTATTTCTTGACTTGCTATACTGTTAAACAGACCGATAGCTGAAAAATAAAGCACTGTTTTTGTCATATTGTTTGCAATTTGCATTTTTAGCTTATTTTAAAAAACAAAGATAAAATAAAAAAAAATGCAATAAGAAGAAATGGTCAAAAACCAGGGCAGGAACATGCTGGCCACGTGAGTTTTTAGTTAAAAGTTAAATAAAACAGTGATTAATAAGTTCTGTTGTCATATTATTCAACTACTTTTACTGGGTGGTATTTTGACCGTGGTATCGATTTAGTATCGGTATCGAGGTATTTTAGTCTGGTATCGTATCGAACTCATCATTTTGGTATCGGGACAACACTATTGTGTGTGTATAAAACAAATATTGATCTACATGTGTAAAGTTTAAATGTTATTATTACATTGTAATATTTATATATTAAGTAATATTTATTTGATGTAATATCTAAATATATTATGATTTTAACATAAATTTTAATATTTTATTATAAAGGTTTTATATATATATATATTAAAAAAGTATAATATTTATCTATTTAATGTAATCTAAAAATTGTTTATTTATCATCTTATCGGATTACTATCCATACTAAATACATTTTTATATAATTTAAATATATTTTATTGTATAAATTATTTCTATATACTATTAAAATATATTA
>CM040929.1:7791286-7806286 GCA_023029165.1 Gobiocypris rarus
ATAATGCCACATAGTTTTGCAAAATAATAAAGTATTGCAAAAGAAAAAAAAGTTTTGCAAACAAAAATAAAGTATTGCACACGAAAAATTAAGTATTGAGAGAAAAAAAGTTTTAGAACAAAAATAAAGTATTGAGAGAGAAAAAAGGAAAAGGAAAATAAAGTTGTTTCATTTGCAGCTAAACTTTTATTCTGTGTGCTGCGATACCGTTTCCTGTGCGCTTCACTTTCTGTGTGTCTTTGTGGCACTGTTTTGACATGGGGGGTGGAGTCAAGAAACTGGGGCGTGTTCAGCTGACATAGTCACGCCTCCCTCCGTGTGACATCATCTCCTCGAGACGCAGATCAGCACAGATGAAGCGCACCATGGCTGAGTTCATGCGGGTGGAGCGTTTCCTTGTACTCACACTTTTACTAGCATTAAACGGGCATGATTTTGTTTTGTTATGAATAAATGTGTATTAAAAGCGTTTGCTTAAGTTAGAAGTGGTGATTATTATTAGCTGTGGACTAACGTTACTGGCTGATGCAAACTGTGTGAAGATAGCCAGCATCTGCTGTTTATTTCTCTCAGTGTGCACACATTTTTAGCATTTGAATGGTTGGTTTTGATAATTAAATGTGTATTAGCAGCGCTAAGTTAAAGTAGTTAGAGATCAGTTAATGTGGTTGTTTAGTTTAGAACTGTCTGAAAAAGCCATATAGCTGTTCATTTCACTCAGAATGCGTGCAAATCTTTATAAGCTTAGCAACGTAAACATGTTTGTTCTCATTGATAGTTAATTGAAGCTTACTGTATTAGGTTTTCAGGTCAGTCCTATGTCCATAATAAAACATCTATTTGAATGTCCGCTGCGATATCTTGTCATTTAAACCGTTATGGGGGTTCCCCGTGCCCGACAGCGCTAGTCAAGCTTTTGTCATTTGCGTCTTGTTCTGCATTCACAAATTCAATATAATAAAAGTCTCTACTGAGTGACTCTCTCATTAACACAGTCTCTGCCGCCATCTAATGGAGTAACGGTCAGGTAGCCTACTATATTTTCTCCAGTAGAAGAAACAATTTAAGCATGAGTCTGAGATATTTTTAATGATAAAAGTCTGTCAAGTTAATTACATTCTATTTACAACTTAAAACTAGCAGTAACTTTGACGTCAACAGGTTAATGCTTCTAATACACATTTAGTTAACAAAATAAAACTATAAACATTTAAATGCTATAAATGTGTGCACACTGAGACTGAGAGAAATAAACAGTGCTGGCTATTTTCACACAGTTTGTATTAGCCAGTAGTCCAAAGCTAATAATAATCACCACTTCTAACTTAAGCAAACGCTTTTAATACACATTTATTCATAACAAAACAAAATCATGCCCGTTTAATGCTAGTAAAAGTGTGAGTACAAGGAAACGCTCCACCCGCATGAACTCAGCCATGGTGCCTTCATCTGTGCTGATCTGCGTCTCGAGGAGATGATGTCACACGGAGGAGGCGTGACTATGTCAGCTGAACACGCCCCAGTTTCTTGACTCCACCCCATGTCAAAACAGTGCCACAAAGACACGCACAGAAAAGTGAAGCGCGCAGGGGAAAGCGGTATCGCAAGCACACTGAAGCGCTGCAGAATAAAAGTTTAGCTGCAAATGAAAATGACTTTATTTTCCTTTTCCTTTTTTCTCTCAATACTTTATTTTATTTGCAATACATTATTTTTGTTTGCAAAACAGTTTTCTCTCAATACTTAATTTTTCTTGTGTAATATTTTATTTTTGTGTACAAAACTTTTTCTCAATACTTCTTTTTTGTGCAATTCTTTATTTTTGTTTGCAAATTTTTTTTTCTTTTGCAATACTTTATTATTTTGCAAAACTATGTGGCATTATTTTGACTCCATAAGAGAGCGTGTGTGTGTGTGAGAGAGCGTGTGTGTGTGTGAGAGAGCGTGTGTGTGTGTGAGAGCGTGTGTGTGTGTGAGCGTGTGTGTGAGAGAGCGTGCGTGTGTGTGAGAGAGCGTGCGTGTGTGTGAGAGAGCGTGCGTGTGAGAGAGCGTGCGTGTGTGTGAGAGAGCGTGCGTGTGTGAGAGAGCGTGTGTGAGAGAGTGTGTGTGTCACTGTTCTTTAGCTAACGTCGGTGTGTGTGTGGTGTGTGTGTGTGTGTGTAGATGTGTGTGTGAGGAGCTCCTCCATCTATCGTGGTTCCTCTCTTTGAGAGTGTATCCTGTTCCTCAGTGAGGAGGCCACGGCGGAGGAGGATCATCTGTGGCAGTCGCTGGGAGACGCCTGGAACATCCCCAGGTAAAACACCAGTAACCTCTCCATCACACACACACACACACACACACACGCCAGACACACACTGCTCTCTTCACATCATGCTTCTGTGTGTCTGATGAAGCACCAAGTGGCCGGAGGATGATGAGGATATTCCCACGTTCACTCCGGTGTTTGATGATGGCTGGGAGCCTCCGGCCGTTAGAGACCCAGAGCGAGCCACACCAACACCAGCAGCCGAGATTCGCCGCAGGCATCTATGACACGACAACCGGTACCAACACACACCGAGCCCTCAATTACACCAGAAACATTCACTGCAGATGCCTGACTCGTTTATTCCTTCTGTTTCTGTGTGTAGAGCAGCAGACTCCCCCAGGAGGATCAGCAAAGGTACCCACACGCATCAGTATCGCAGTGTAGTGTGCTCCTGCTGTGCTTTGAGTGTGTAACGCTGTGTGTTTTGCAGCTTGGAGGAGTTACCGGTCAGCTACATGCGGCGGTGTTGATTTTACACGCGTAACCTCGTGAGCTCACCATCAGTAAAGGTGAAGAACTACAGGTGAGCACAAAGACACACTAGCCTAAAGTATTGGGACACTCATGGCCACAGGTGTATAAATCAAGCACTAGGCATGCAGACGCTTCTACACACATTTGTGAAAGAATGGCTCGCTCTCAGGAGCTCAGTGAACTCAAGTGTGGGACCGGGATAGGTTGCCACCTGTGCAATAAGGCCATTCCTGACATTTCCTCACTACTAAATATTCCAGGCTCAACTGTTAGTGGGATTATAACAAAAGGGAAGCGATTGGGAACAACTGCAACTCAGCCACGGAGTGAAATCCCAGAGCGGGGTCAGCGCATGCTGAGGGTCACAGTGCGCAGAAGTCACCAACTTTCTGCAGAGTCAATCGCTCCAGACCTCCAAACTCCTGTGGCCTTCAGATGAGCTCAGGAACAGTGCGGAGAGAGCTTCATGGAATGGGTTTCCATGGCCGAGCAGCTCATCCAAGCCTTACATCACCAAGAGCAATGCAAGCGTGGGATGCAGTGGGGTAAAGCACGCCACCACTGGACTCTAGAGCAGTGAGACGTGTTCTCTGAGTGACCAATCACGCTTCTCTGTCTGACCATCCCATGGGCGAGTCTGGGTTTGGCGGTTGCCAGAGGCAGGACTTGCCTGACTGCATTGTGCCAAGTGTAAAGTTTGGTGGAGGATTATGGGGTGGGGTTGTTTTCAGGGGTTGGACCCTTAGTTCCAGTGAAATGAACTCTTAACGCTTCACCAAGACATTTTAGACAATTACATGCTCCCAACTTTGTGGGATCAGTTTGTGGGCGGCCCTTCCTGTCCCAACATGACTGCGCTCCAGTGCACAAAGCGTCGCTCCATAAAGACATGGATGAGCGAGTTTGGTGTGGAGGAACTTGAGTCCTGACCTCATCCCGATAGAACACCTTTGGGATGAATTAGAGAGGAGACTGCGAGCCAGGCCTTCTCCTCCAACATCAGTGCCTGACCTCACAAGAAGAATTCCCATAAACACACTCCTAAACCTTGAGGAAAGCCTTCTCAGAAGAGCTGAAGCTGTTAGAGCTGCAAAGGGTGGGCCGACTCCATATTAAACCCTACGGATTAAGATTGGGATGCCATTAAAGCTCATGTGCATGCGTCCCAAAACTATATAGTGTACACATGTGACTTGAGATTGAGTTTTTTTAACTGATAAGCTGTTTGTAATAACGTGTTTTTGAGAAAATGTCCTCTAAAGATCCAGCGTGTGTGTGTTGTAGTTGTTGGACATGTCTAAGCAGTGGTGGAAGGTGAAGAATCAGGCGGGGCAGGTCGGGTACGTCCCCAACAACATGCTTCAGCTCCCGCAGCAGGAGGACAAACCTGTGCGTATCCGTGATGTACGTCTAGTCCTGTTGATCTGATTTACACCCGTTCACAATCTTAATCTCACCCCATGACCGCAGGAAACTCCATCCGCACCGACTCACCCAAAATCCCGTCCGGAGGAGGTCCGAGCCTGGCTGGAGCACAAGGGCTTCAGTAAAATGTGAGGAGTGTGTGATGTGTTCTGCATATTATTTGTGTGAGACTAGTAAGCAACCATTTCAAACCTCATTCAGGCGGGGCATGGTTAATTAATTGACCTCATTTGCATATTGCGTAATGCCAACACAATATTAGGTCATAATGTTATGCCTGGTCGTTGTATGTGTATGTTAAGTAAAAAAAAGTGCATTTCAATCATTTTTAAAAATGAAATTTGCAAAAAATACCTTAAAATTTGGGACGTGGCTTGAACATGGGAATATATGGTCCCATGGCCAAACCGCTAGCATGCTAGTTAGTTAATCTGACCTCAGACGTCACTTCCTCTTTGTGTGTCAGTACGGTCCGGTGTTTAGGGGGCGTCTCCGGCTCCATGCTGCTGGGAATGACGCGTGACGAGCTCAAGACCGTTTGTCCGGAGGAAGGGGGGCGCGTTTTCTACCAGCTGCAGAACGTCAAATCAGCCCTTTCTGTGAGTACGGACCATCATCGCTACACACATGAACAGTGTTGGGGGTAACTCATGACAAGTAACTTGAGTTACGTAATCAGATTACTTTTTCAAGTAACTAGTAAAGGAATGCATTACTTTTCAAATTTACAACAAAATATCGGAGTTACTTTTTGAATAAAGTAACGCAAGTTACTTTCTCATTGACTGACAGCTCGTCTCAATGTTAAGATAAATCGTAAGTGCGGAGTCGTTGTGTGTAAACATGAGGGTTACTGTAGTTCTAGGCTAAATCTGAGCGCATTTACCAATCTCACTTGCACAAAAAACGATTCAGTATTCAGCCAAATTAATAAAAATCTGTGAAATTACTGCTGACCTTTAATGATTCAGTTAAACCATGAGCAAAAATGACTTTAGATTGTTTGTTTTTATTAGTGAAGTAGGTGTTACCTGAAGCGTATTATTTCACTTTGTTATATAAAACAAACAAGTCCAGCCCAGGTGAAAAAAATAACGTAAAAAGTAATGCATTACTTTTCTTAAAAGTAACTAAAGTATAATGAGTTACTTTTTAAAGTACCATAATATTGTAATGCATTACTTTTCTTAAAAGTAACTAAATGCATAATGAGTTACTTTTTAAGAGTACCGCATAAATTGTAATGCATTACGTTTCTTAAAAGTAACTAAATGCAATGAGTTACTTTTTAAGGAATACCGCAATATTGTAATGCATTACTTTTCTTAAAAGTAACTAAGTACGCAATGAGTTACTTTTTAAGGTAGTACAGGAATATTGTAATGCATTACTTTTCTTAAAAAGTAACTAAGTAGCATAATGAGTTACTTTTTAAGGGAATACCATAATATTGTAATGCATTACTTTTCTTAAAAAGTAACTAAATACGCATAATGAGTTACTTTTTAAGGTAGTACAGGAATATTGTAATGCATTACTTTTCTTAAAAGTAACTAAATAGCATAATGAGTTACTTTTAAAGTACCGCAATATTGTAATGCATTACTTTTCTTAAAAGTAACTAAAGTAACGTGAGTGCATTACTTTTCAAAGTAACTTTCCCCAACACTACACATGAATGATGTGATAGCGAAGGATGTGATGTCATACTCACACAATGTCTCATTCACTCTCTCCAGGTGGCCAGTGAAGTGAGACCAATGACCTGAGGCATAACGTCCTGTCCACACACACACACTGAAGCTGTTAACGGATGTTGAAGGACGTCAGACACTAAATTCATATTTATTCATAACCTGAAGATCAGGAGCGTCTGATTTATATACTCTCACTGTTTTTATGATGCAAAGAACCACCAGAGGAGACTGAATACACACATGCTTTATTGATATGAACAAAATACTCTCATCTGAACAGTTCTGCTGTAGACTAACAATCTCATCACAAAAAAATAAAGATATACATATATATTTTGTAGTATTACTTGTGATCACTTGCGCTCTAGCATGGCGAACCTCATGCTTTGCTCTGGATCTGCTCGGTCAGCATGCTAATTTCTGCAATCATGCCGTTTGGATCTCATGATTTGTGATTTATTAATGGGAGATCAGAATACTGTGTGAGGATTAACAGTCAGTTTAATGCTCAACTAAACTACCGGACACATGCCGGATCCGGAGCTAGCGATGAACTGTCAGGCGCAGTGTGTGTGGAAACTCCCTTCATACACACGTGTGAACAGCGCGCGGGAGGTTTGGGCTCAACGGCGCCTCCTGCAGGACCGGAGGAGACTCGTAACACACACCTCTGCACAGTTCGGCCATCGGAGAAAAGAAATCCTTCAAATTGATGTAGAAATGAAACCATCACAGCTAAACCTTTCAGATATAAGCAGCTAAAGTAAAAGGCACGTGAGGGAGCTGTGACGGAGGTATGACACACACACACACACACACTCGCTCGTTCTATTGGTGCATAGCTGAGCGTCTCTGAACATGCACTAACATGAGATGAATGAAGGAGGAATGTCCCTTTGGTCCTGATGTTGAGGCGTTCTTTAGCGAGTGTGTGGGCGGGGTCGTGGCTTCTCTAGTGTCCTGATTGGACAGGCGAGTGTGTGGGCGGGGTCATGGCTTCTCTAGTGTCCTGATTGGACAGGCGGCGTGTGGGTGGGGTCATGGCTTCTCCAGTGTCCTGATTGGACAGGCGAGTGTGTGGGCGGGTCAGGGCTTCTCCAGTGTCCTGATTGGACAGGTGTGAGTGTGGGCGGGGCTGTGGCTCATCTCTATCGTGCTGATTGGACAGGCGAGTGTGTGGGGCGGGGCTGTGGCTCATCTCTATCGTGCTGATTGGACAGGCGAGTGTGTGGGCAGGGTCATGGCTTCTCTAGTGTCCTGATTGGACAGGTGTGAGTGTGGCGGGGCTGTGGCTCATCTCTATCGTGCTGATTGGACAGGCGAGTGTGTGTGCGGGGTCATGGCTTCTCTAGTGTCCTGATTAGGTAGGTGTGAATGTGGGCGGGCTGTGGCTCATCTCTATCGTGCTGATTGGACAGGTGAGTATGTGGGTGGGGTCAGGGCTTCTCTAGTGTCCTGATTGGAAAGGTGTGAGTGTGGGCGGGGCTGTGGCTAAACTCTATCATGCTGATTGGACAGGCGAGTGTGTGGGCGGGGTCAGGGCTTCTCTAGTGTCCTGATTGGGTAGGTGTGAATGTGGGCGGGGCTGTGGCTCATCTCTGTCGTGCTGATTGGACAGGCGAGTGTGTGGGCGGGGTCATGGGTTCTCCAGTGTCCTGATTGGACAGGTGTGAGTGTGGCGGTGTGGCTAAACTCTATCATGCTGATTGGACAGGTGAGTGTGTGGGCGGGGTCAGGGCTTCTCCAGTGTCCTGATTGGACAGGTGTGAGTGTGGGCGGGGCTGTGGCTAAACTCTATCGTGCTGATTGGACAGGTGAGTGTGTGGGCGGGGTCATGGCTTCTCCAGTGTCCTGATTGGACAGGTGAGAGTCTGGGCGGGGCTGTGGCTCATCTCTAGCATGCTGATTGGACAGGTGTGTGTGGGCAGGGCTGTGGCTTGTCTCTAGCGTGTGGGCGGGTCATGGCTTACCTAGCATGCTGATTGGACATGTGAGAGTGTGGGTGGGGTAATGTCTTATCTAGTGTGCTAATTGGACAGTTTTGTGTGGGCGGAGCCATTGCTCATCGCTAACGTGCTAATTGGACAGGAGTGAGTGTGGGCGGGGTCATGGCTCATCTCTAGTGTGCTGATTGGACAGTTGAGTGTGTGGGTGGGATCATGGCTTCTCAAGTAGCCTGATTGGACAGGTATGAATGTGGGTGTGGCTCATCTCTAGCATGCTGATTGGACAGGCGAGAGTGTGGGCGGGGTTATGGCTCATCTCTAGCATGCTGATTGGAGAGGCGCGAGTGTGGGCGGGGTTATGGCTCATCTCTAGCATGCTGATTGGACAGGCGAGAGTGTGGGTGTGGTCATGGCTTCTCAAGTGTCCTGATTGGACAGGTATTTATGTGGGCGGGGCTGTGGCTCGTCTCTAGCATGCTGATTGGACAGGTATGAGTGTGAGCGGGGTCATGGCTCATCTGTAGCATGCTGATTGGACAGGCGGCGTGTGGGCGGGGTCATGGCTCGTTTCTAGCGAGCTGATTGAACAGGCGAGCACGTGGCGGGTCATCGCTCATTTCTAGCGAGTTGATTGGACAGGCGAGCACGTGGGCGGGGCTGTAGATTGGCTGGGCGTGAAGGACAGCATGTCCTCCTCCTCGATGCAGTCCAGCTCCTGTGTTCGGATGGCCTGCGTGATGAGGTGAAGTTCTTCACACAGCGTCTCGTGTCGGTACGCCACGCGGATATCAGGGACATTTGTGCGGCGGATGTCGTTACTGATCGGACCCTCTTTGCTGTAGTTGGGACCCAGCCAATAACCCTTAGCCTGAGACGGACAGATATTATAGGTGAGGACACAAGTATATTCCCCACAGAAAGGTCCACAAATGTATACTTTTTTTGCATAATTTGACTTTTTACTGATATTCGACATTTTGATGTGTGTGTGTGTGTATAATTGTGTGTGTGAGATGTTACCCTGTGAAGCCGCTCATTAACACACTGTTTCTGGCCAGTTCACACATGTCACATGAGCTCAGTTTCCACACCTGAGCGGCGATGCTGTACTCCTCCATCAGAGGCTCCTGAAACACACACACACACACCCATAAATACTGTAGTACAGCTCATCAGGTGTTTAACCTGAAACTGATGCTTGAACATCAGACACCAGAAGATCCCACCTTAGTGAAGTGGAACTGCAGCGGGTCATCGGTGGACAGCGACACCATCAGGCCGCGGGACAGATACTCGGGCAGAGGGTTGCGGTGGTAACTCAGAAACAGACTGTTGTTGCTGAGCGGAGACATCGCAATGCCCACCTGTGCCAGATAGTACAGGTACTGCAGGACAGGAGCCTAGGACACACACAGGTCAATCACTACTGCTTCCTGTTTGATGATTCAGTCCCGTGTGTTTGTTACAGTTGCATAACGAGAACCTGTTCAAAATACTCCTGAATGAATGACTCTTATGAAGCGGTTCTTTATAGTGAATCAAACACATACAGAGTGATTAATGTAGTGCGATTCATGAACAAATGACTCTTATGAACTGGTTCTTTTAGTGAATCAACTCATGAAGTCAAACCAGTAAAGGTTAAGGAATCAAACTTCATTAGTTACACAGTGTGTGTTTATTCACTGGTTCATATCAACCATTCATTTAGGCACTTATGTCTCGTTGAATGTTTTAAAGGAGTCGTTTCGGACGTCTGCTAAATTATTTAATGTAAATATACATGTTTATTCAAGAGTCAGACCTCACCATCCATTTTTGATTCTGATTCACTAACAAGAATCTCATATGAGTCAATCAGACAACATAAGTCATTCTGCATGTTTTGATTCACTAAAAAGAACTGGTTCATAAGAGTCATTTGTTAGGGAATTGACTGGAATAGACTGTATGCATTTGATTCACAAAATAGGAGTTATAGGATTCGTTTGTTCAAGAGTCAGACCACACAGGTCAAGCTTTATGTGCTTGCTTAATTCTGTGTTTATGGTTGGGAACTGAGAACCTTCTGGAACTGAATGATGCAGCCAGGGTAGTTTGATTCCCGAACTGAATGTCTTTAGTGAATCAAACCCACATAGCACAGCCAGTGAAATCTGACTCCCGAATGACTGACTCTAATGAACCCACACTGGTTGCGCTATACTTGCTTGATTCACTAAAAAGATCCGGTTCATATGTTTTTTTTGTTAGGGAATCGGACTACATTGATCGTTCTGTAGTTGTTCGATTTGCTAAAAAGAAACAGTTTATAAGAGTCTTTATTTGTGAATCGGACCACATTAGTTGTACTTTTTCACAAAAAAAAAAAAAACAAGTAAGATTAATTTTTTCGGGAATTTGTGTTTGATTCAAATTAGCCACATATTGCAACTCAAATCAGAAACTCGAATTTATGACTCCTATGAACTGAATCTTTTTAGTAAATCAAATCCCCATAACACGACCAGTGTAGTCCCGGACTAATGACTCTTAGAAGATGATTCTTTTAGTGAATCAAACACACACAGCACAACATGTGTAGTCTAACTGATTCCTGAATGAATGACTCTTGAATCAGTTCTTTTAGTGAATCCCTAGCATCTACATACCTTCCTGAGAAGCAGTCCATGTGAGATGTTTTCTGACAGAATGAATCCGGACACCAGGTGATGAATAGGCCCCGCCTCCCCGCAGTGAGGTCGCAGCACGAAGGTGTGGAAGCCCCGCCTTCTGCTCACAGACACAGTGATTCAGAGTGGTTGAGGCCGATTCAGAACCATTGAGAGCAATTGAGGGAGATTCGGACGATTGAGGGAGATTCACAGCGATTGAGAGCGAAATGAGGGAGATTCAGAAAGAATGAAAGCAATTGAGAGAGATTCAGAACGATTGAGGGCGATTGAGAGCAATTGAGGGAGATTCAGGGCGATTCAAATCGATTGAGGGATATTTAGAATGTTTCAGGGTGATTAAGAGTGATTGAGAGCGATTGAGGGTAATTCAGAGGGAAATGAGGGAGATTGAGGGCGATTCAAAACAATTGAGGGCGATTGAGAGCTAAATTAGGGCGATTGAGGGAGATTCAGAACGATTGAGAGCGATTGGGGGAGATTCAGAACGATTGAGGGCGATTCAGAGGGAGATTGAGGGTGATTTCAGGTCGATTGAGAGTGACTGAAGGCGATTGAGGGCGATTGAGAGTGATTGAGGGTGATTCAGGGCGATTCAGAGTGATTGAGGGCGATTGAGGGTGATTGAGGGCGATTCAGAGGGAAATGAGGGAGATTGAGGGTGATTCAGGGTGATTCAGAGCGATTGAGGGCGATTGAGAGCAATTGAAGGAGATTCAGGACGATTGAGGGCGATTCAGAGGGAAATGAGGGAGATTGAGAGTGATTGAGGGATATTCAAAGCAATTCAGGGCGATTGAGGGAGATTCAGAACGTTTCAGAGCGATTGCGATTCAGGGCGATTGAGGGTGATTCAGAGCGATTGAGGGCGATTCAGAGGGAGATTGAGGGTGATTCAGGGCGATTCAGAGCGATTGAGGTTGATTGAGGGCGATTCAGAGGGAAATGAGGGAGATTGAGAGTGATTCAGAGCAATTGAGGGAGATTCAGGACGATTGAGGGCGATTCAGAGGGAAATGAGGGAGATTGAGGGTGATTCAGGGCGATTCAGAGTGATTGAGGGCGATTGAGGTTGATTGAGGGCGATTCAGAGGGAAATGAGGGAGATTGAGAGTGATTCAGAGCAATTGAGGGAGATTCAGGCGATTGAGGCGATTCAGAGGAAATGAGGAGATTGAGGGTGATTCAGGGTGATTGAGAGTGATTGAGGGATATTCAAAGCAATTCAGGGCGATTGAGGGAGATTCAGAACTTTTCAGGGCGATTCAGAGCGATTGAGGGTGATTCAGGGCGATCGAGAGCGATTGAGGGTGATTCAGGGCGATCGAGAGTGACTCAATCGCCCTCATTTCGCTCTCAATCGCCCTCAATTGTTTTGAATCGCCCTCAATCACCCTCATTTCCCTCTGAATTGCCCTCAATCACTCTCAATCACCCTCAATTGTTTTGAATCGGCCTCAATCTCCCTCATTTCTCTCTGAATTGCCATCAAACACTATCAATCACTCTCAATCGCCCTGAAACATTCTAAATATCCCTCAATCGATTTGAATCTTCCTCAATCGCTCTCAATCGCCTTCAATCTCCCTCATTTCCCTCTGAATTGCTCTCAATCGCTTTGAATCACCCTAAATCGCTCTCAACCATTCTGAATCTCCCCCAATCGCTATCAATCGTTCTGAATCTCCCTCACTCGCCCTCATTTCGCTCTCAATCGCCCTCAGTTGTTTTGAATCGCCCTCAATCTCCCTCATTTCCCTCTGAATTGCCCTCAATCGCTCTGAAACATTCTGAATCTTCCTCAATCGCTCTCAATCGATTTGAATCTTCCTCAATTTTTTCTTAATTGCCTTCAATCTCCCTTATTTCCCTCTGAGGAGATTCAGGGCGATTCAGAGAGATTCAGGGTGATTGAGAGTGATTCAGGGCGATTCAGGGCGATTGAGGGTGATTCAGAGGGAAATGAGGGAGATTGAGGGCGATTCAGAGCGGTTGAGGGAGATTCAGAGCGATTGAGGGTGATTCAGAGGGAAATGAGGGAGATTGAGGGCGATTCAGAGCGATTGAGGGAGATTCAGAGCGATTGAGGGTGATTCAGAGGGAAATGAGGGAGATTGAGGGCGATTCAAAACAATTGAGGGCGATTTAGAGCGAAATTAGGGCGATTGAGGGAGATTCAGAACGATTGAGGGTGATTCAGAGGTAAATGACAGAGTTTGAGGGTGATTCAGGGTGATTGAGAGTGTTTGAGGGATATTCAAAGCAATTCAGGGCGATTGAGGGAGATTCAGAACATTTCAGAGCGATTGCGATTCAGGGCGATTGAGAGCGATTGAGGGTGATTCAGAACGATTGAGGGTGATTGAGGGCGATTCAGAGGGAAATGAGGGAGATTGAGGGTGATTGAGGGCGATTCAGAGGGAAATGAGGGAGATTGAGGGGGATTCAGGGCGATTCAGAGCGATTGAGGGCGATTCAGGACGATTTAGGGCGATTCAGAGGTAAATGACAGAGTTTGAGGGTGATTCAGGGTGATTGAGAGTGTTTGAGGGATATTCAAAGCAATTCAGGGCGATTGAGGGAGATTCAGAACGTTTCAGAGCGATTGCGATTCAGGGCGATTGAGAGCGATTGAGGGTGATTCAGGGCGATTGAGGGTGATTCAGGGCGATCGAGAGCGATTGAGGGATATTCAAAATAATTCAGGGCGATTGGGGGAGATTCAGGGCGATCGAGAGTGATTGAGATATTCAAAGCATTTCGAGGCAATTGAGGGAGATTCAGAACGTTTCATAGCGATTGAGGGTGATTCAGGGTGATTGAGAGTGATTGAGAGCGATTGAGAGCGATTCAGGGCGTTTCAGAGGGATTGAGGGTGATTCATAGCGATTCAGGCCGATTGAGGGAGATTCAGGGCGATCGAGAGTGATTGAGGGATATTCAAAGCAATTCAGGGCAATTGAGGGAGATTCAGAACGTTTCAGAGCGATTTGAGGGTGATTGAGAGCGATTCAGGGCGTTTTAGAGCGATTGAGGGCGAAGAGATTCAGGCGCGATTGAGGGCGATTCAGGGCAATTGAGGGTGATTCAGAGAGATTCAGGGCGATTGAGGGTGATTCAGAGAGATTCAGGGCGATTGAGGGCGATTCAGAGGGCGATTCAGGGCGATTGAGGGTGATTCAGAGAGATTCAGGGCGATTCAGAGGGAGATTGAGGGCAATTCAGAGTGATTCAGAGCGATTGAGGGAGATTCAGGGCGATTCAGAGAGATTCAGGGCGATTCAGAGCGATTCAGAGTTATTGAGGGAGACTGAAGGTGATTGAGGGAGATTTAGAGCGATTGAGGGCGATTCAGAGGGAAATGAGGGCGATTCAGAACGTTTCAGAGCGATTGAAGGTGATTGATTGAGAGCAATTCAGAGGGAAATGAGGGCGATTCAAAACGATTGAGAACAATTGAGGGCGATTCAGGAAGAGATTGGTATCCTCGAGCTGTGGAGTGTGTGAGTACCTGCGCAGGTGGTTGAGGACGGTCATGTTGGCGTACATGTAGTACAGATAGTAGGAGTACGGCGGGTTGTTGTCGTCGCACCAGCTCGCCGGAGACGGACTGTCCAGGTTAAAGATGTGATGCTCGGTTTAGACTCATGCGTCCACACTGTCGAAACCCACCACCTGAACCACACGCATCACAGTTTCTCATGTACTCTTACACACTGACTGAATAAACCTTCAAATGTTCCATTTTTCTCTTTAGATAAAACAAACCAAAGGTCCTGATGACACTGACTAGCAGTAGAGAGTAGCAAATAATATATATACACTGATCAGGCATAACATTATGAACCCTGGGGCCATGTGTGTGTGTGTGTGTGTGTGTGTGTGTGATCATCAGACCAGGCCACCTTCTTCCATTGCTCCGTGGTCCAGTTCTGATGCTCACGTGCCACTGTTGGTGCTTTCGGCGGGTCAGGGGTCAGCATGGGCACCCTGACTGTTCAGCGGCTATGCCGCCATACAAACTGCGATGCTCTGTGTATTCTGACCCTTTCTATCAGAACCAGCATTAACTTCTTGAGCAGTTTGATCTCCAGTAGCTCGTCTGTTTGATCGGACACACGGGCCAGCCTTCGCTCCACACGTGCATCAATGAGCCTGGGCCGCCCATGACCCTGTGGCCGGTTCTCCACTGTTCCTTCCTTGGAGCACTTTTGATAGATCCTGACCACTGCAGACCGGGAACACCCCACAAGAGCTGCAGTTTTGGAGATGCTCTGACCCAGTCGTCTAGCCATCACAATTTGGAGCCCACTAACAGGAGCCGTGATGAAGAGATCATCAGTGTTTTTCACTTCACCTGTCAGTGGTCATAATGTTATGCCTGATCGGTGTATATATATATATAAATTCATAAATAAAAGAGGAAATGTGATAAGTATGTGTACATCACAAAAAAAATGACACATTTATGTATT
>CM040929.1:7808786-7815130 GCA_023029165.1 Gobiocypris rarus
TGAGTGTGTGAGTGTGTGAGTGTGTGGAGTGTGTGAGTGTGTGAGTGTGTGAGTGTGTGAGTGTGTGAGTGTGTGAGTGTGTGGGTGTGTGAGTGTGTGAGTGTGTGAGTGTGTGGTGTGTGAGTGTGTGAGTGTGTGAGTGTGTGAGTGTGTGAGTGTGTGAGTGAGTGTGTGAGTGAGAGAGAGAGAGAGAGTGAGTGGTGAGTGGGTGAGTGAGTGTGTGTGTGTGTGTGTGTGTGTGTGTGTGTGTGTGTGTGTGTGAGTGAGAGAGTGTGTGGTGGGAGGTGCAGGAGGTGGTGGTGGTGGGTGGGTGAGTGGTGGGTGAGTGGTGAGTGGGTGAGAGTGAGAGGTGAGAGAGTGAGAGAGTGAGAGAGTGAGAGTGAGAGAGTGAGAGAGTGAGAGAGAGTGAGAGAGTGAGAGAGTGAGAGAGTGAGAGAGTGTGTGAGTGTGTGAGTGGAGTGTGTGAGAGTGAGAGAGTGAGAGAGTGGTGGTGAGTGGTGGGTGGTGGTGAGTGTGTGTGTGTGTGTGTGTGTGTGTGGTGGTGGGTGGGTGGTGGGTGGTGGTGGTGGTGGTGGTGGTGGGTGGTGGTGGTGGTGGTGAGTGAGTGGTGGTGGTGAGTGTGGTGGTGGTGGTGGTGGTGGTGGGTGGTGGTGGTGAATGTGTGTGAGTGGTGGTGGTGGTGGTGAGTGGAGTGGTGGTGAGTGGTGGGTGAGTGAGTGTGTGTGTGAGTGTGTGTGTGTGTGTGTGTGGGTGGTGGTGGGTGGTGGTGGTGAGTGTGTGGTGAGTGTGAGTGAGTGTGTGGGTGGTGGTGGAGTGGTGAGTGAGTGGTGGTGGTGGTGGTGGTGAGTGAGTGAGTGTGGTGGTGGTGGTGGGTGGTGGTGGTGGTGAGTGAGTGTGTGGTGGTGGTGGTGGTGGTGGTGAGTGAGTGAGTGAGTGAGTGGTGAGTGGTGGTGGTGGTGAGTGAGTGAGTGTTTGAGAGTGTGTGTTGTTACGGCGTGCATGTCGGGCGTGTCGGCTGAGTCGTGGGCCGTCAGGTTCATGTTCTCGAACACCTCCATCAGTGTCTGTCGCGGCCGCCCTCCATGTGCACGATCTCGTCCGGACTCTTCTTCATGGCACGCTTGATGAACCGCAGCAGATGCTTCTGATTCATGCAGGGCGAGGCGTGGATGTGTGTGTCCACCTGACAGATGCGGAGGGCCGTCAGCACCCGCTGCTCGACACACACACACTGCACACACATGCTGCACTCACACACACATGCACACCAGCATGCATGCACACACTGCCACACCTGCACTGCATCACACACCTTTCACACACACACACACACTCACTCACTCACTGAACACACACACTCACTGCTCACTCACTCACTCTTTCCTCACTCACTCACTCACTCACTCACACTCACTCACTCACTCACTCACACACCTCACTCACTCACTCACTCACTCACTGCACTCACTCACTCCTCCTACCACCACTCACAATACTCACACACACACACACTCACTCACTTCAGACACACTCACAAACACTCTCACTCACTCACTCACTCACACACTCTCACTCACTCACTCACTCACTCCTCACACACTCTCACTCCTCCCACCTCACACTCCACTCCACACGCACTCCTCACACACACGCACACCACTCACACAGACACACCACACACTCCTCAGCAGATGCTTCTGATTCATGCAACTCACACTCACTCACACACCTCACACACTCACTCACTCACTCACTCACTCACTCCACACTCACTCACACTCACTCACACTCACCTCCTCACTCACTCCTCACTCACTCACTCCACCTCACTCCTCACTCACACTCACTCACTCCTCACCTACTCACACTCACTCACTCACTCACTCACTCACTCCTCACTCACTCCTCACACTCACTCACTCCTCACTCACTCACTCACACACTCACTCACACTCCTCACTCACTCACTCACACTGACTCACTCCTCACACACTCCTCACTCACTCCTCACACTCACTCCTCACTCACTCACACACTCACTCCTCACTCCTCACTCACACTCACTCACACTCACTCACTCACTCACTCCTCACTCACTCACTCACTCACTCCTCACTCTCACACTCCTCACTCACTCACTCACTCCTCCTCCTCACTCACTCACTCACTCACTCCTCACTCCTCACTCACACTCACACTCCTCACTCCTCACACTCACACTCACTCACTCACTCCTCACTCACTCACTCACACACACTCACTCACACTCACACTCACTCACACTCACTCACTCCTCACTCACTCACTCCTCACTCACTCCTCACACACTCACTCCTCACTCACTCACACTCACACACTCCTCCTCACTCACTCACACTCACTCCTCACTCCTCACTCACTCACTCACTCCTCACTCACTCACTCCTCACTCTCACACTGACTCACTCACTCACTCCTCTCCACTCACTCACTCACTCCTCACTCACTCACTCACTCACTCACTCACTCACTCACTCCTCACTCACTCACTCACACTCACTCCTCCACTCACTCACTCACTCCTCCTCACTCACTCCTCACTCCTCACTCACACTCACTCACTCACTCCTCACTCCTCACTCACTCACTCCTCACTCACTCACTCACTCCTCACTCACTCACTCACTCACACTGACTCACTCACTCCTCACTCCTCCTCACTCCTCCTCACTCACTCACTCACTCCTCACTCACTCACTCACTCACTCACTCACTCACTCCTCCACACACTCCTCACTCACTCACTCACTCACTCCTCCACTCACTCACACTCTCACACTGACTCACACTCCTCACTCCTCACACACTCTCACTCACTCACTCACTCACTCACTCACACACTCACTCACTCACTCACTCACTCTCACTCCTCCTCACACTCCTCACTCCTCACTCCTCACTCACTCACTCACTCCTCACTCACTCTCACACACTCACTCACTCACACTCACTCCTCACTCACTCCTCTCACTCACTCACTCACTCACTCACTCACTCACTCACTCTCACACTGACTCACTCACTCCTCACTCCTCACTCACTCACTCCTCACTCACTCACTCACTCCTCACTCCTCACTCTCACACTGACTCACTCACTCACTCACTCACTCACTCACACTCACTCACTCACTCCTCACACTCACTCCTCACTCACTCACTCACTCCTCCTCACTCTCACTCACTCACTCCTCACTCACTCACTCCTCACTCACTCACTCACTCACTCCTCCTCACTCTCACACTCCTCACTCACTCCTCCTCACTCTCACTCACTCCTCACTCACTCACTCACTCCTCACTGACTCACTCCTCTCACACTGACTCACTCACTCACTCACTCACTCACTCCACTCACTCCCACTCTCCTCCTCACTCCCTCCTCCTCACTCTCCACTCACTCACTCCTCCTCACTCACTCCTCCTCACTCCTCACTCCTCCTCACACTCACTCACTCACTCACTCCTCACACTCACTCACTCCTCACTCACTCTCACTGACTCACTCACACACTCCTCACTCACTCACTCACTCCTCACTCACTCCTCACTCCTCCTCCTCACTCACTCACTCCTCACTCACTCACTCCTCACTCACTCACTCACTCACTCACTCCTCACTCCTCACACTGACTCACTCACTCACTCACTCACACTCACTCACTCACTCCTCACTCCTCACTCACTCACTCACTCACTCCTCCACTCACTCCTCACTCACTCCTCACTCACTCACTCCTCACTCACTCACTCACTCCTCACTCACTCACTCCTCACTCACTCCTCTCCTCACTCACTCACTCACTCCTCTCCTCACTCCTCTCACACACTCCTCACTCACTCACTCACTCCTCACTCACTCACTCCTCCTCACTCACTCACTCACTCACTCACTCACTCACTCACTCCTCACTCACTCACTCACTCACTCACTCCTCACTCACTCACTCCTCACTCACACTGACTCACTCACTCACTCCTCACTCACACTCACTCCTCCTCACACACTCACTCACTCACTCACTCACTCACTCACTCCTCCTCACTCCTCACTCCTCCTCACTCACTCACTCACTCACAAATCACCAATCACTCTGCACACTCCTCCTCACTCTCTCACAATCCTGACTCACCTGACTCACTCACTCACCACCACCACTCGCTCCTCTACACTCACTCACTCCTCCTCTCACACTGACTCACTCACTCACCTCACTCACCACTCACTACTCACTCACTCACCTCACTCACACTCACTCCTCCACTCACCTCACTCACACTCCTCACTCACTCTACCACACACTCCTCACTCTCACTCACCACTCACCACCACCCACTCACCACCACTCACACACTCACCACTCCTCCTACTCCTCACACTGACTCACTCCACTCACTCCTCACCTCACTACTCACTACTACTACTACTCACTACTTATTTACTTTACTTTACTATTACATTATTATTTACAGTTATTACTATACATTTACTCATCATTATTACTAATATTATTACATCTCACTACATCACTACATTATTACTCTACTATTACTACATTATTTATACTTACTACTCATTACATTGAGCCATTGGACTATTACACTTACATTATCTTATTATTACTCCTCATTATTACTCACTCACTACTCACTATTATTGACATTTACTTACTCCCATTTACTATTATTACTATATCCTCCTCACTCCTCACTCATTATTAATATTATTACTATTAGTACTCACTACTCCTACTCCTCCTGACTCATTCACTCCTCACTCACTCATTGCTCCTTTACACTCTACATATTAACTATTACACTACTCATATTACTATTATACATCACTCTACATTATTATTATTTGCTCTTCACTCACTCATTATTTACTACTCACATGGCCTCATTGGTTTACACTCTCACTATTACTCCTCCTATGTTACTACATATCCTCCATATACATATTATTGATATTTTCATTATTATACTATTATTATACTATATTGTTACATTATTATTGTTATATTATTATTATATTGAGTTATTATTGTTTTTTATTATTATTATTATTACTTATTCACTATTATTATTGACTATCCTATTATTACATCCTACTCACTCTCACACTTGGTTATTTTTTTCATTATTACTACTACTCCATTATTGATTACTCACTCACATTGTTATTACTCCTCCATTATTATTACTCACTCACTCACTCCCACTCCCCATTATTACTCACTCCTCCACACTACATTTACTCACTCCTCCTCACTCCTCCTCATATTGTTACTGCCTTAGTTGCTCTCACTTTACTCTCACTGACCTTACTCCTCACTCCTACATCCTATGTTACTACTCCACAGCTGATTGTTATTCACTTACTACTACTATTAAGAAGACAATACTCACTCACTACTTGACACATTACTATTACACCTCCTACTCACTCACATCCACATTATTGTTACAGCTCACTCACTATTATTACTATTATTATTGTTATTACTATTATTACATCATATTATTGCTTTTTACACTACTACGGTTAAGATGATATTATTATTACTATTATTATTAATATTATATATTATTGTTGTTATTGTTCACTCACTAAGAGTGGACATATTACTCCACTACTCACTCCTACTCACTTATTATTACCTACCTTCCTCTCACTCCTCCTCCTCCTCACTCCTCACTCCTCCTCACTCCCCCACTCACTCCTCACTCACTCACTCCTCCACTCCTCACTCACTCACACACTCACTCACACCTCACACTCACTCACACCTCCACCTCACTCCCTCCTCCTCCTCACTCTCTTTAAGCTCCTCCTCACACACCTCCTCTCCCTTTTCCAGCTCACTCCTCCTCCTCACACACTCCCACTCCTCCTCCTCCTCCTCCTCCTCCTCCTCCTCTATATAAAATCTTATGAGATTAATATTTTTATTTTTCCATAATAACATATTATAATTATATTATTTTGTATTATGCATTTTATGATTTTGAAAAATTATTACTATATTACTAACCACATTTTTATTCATAATTATCTTGCATTTAATATTCTATATATTTTATATTCTTCTACATTAATATAGTTTATTATTATTTTAGAAAATATTAGACATTAAACATAATACCTAATAATATATATAAATATTAATGAATATACATTTAAATCAAAGTAAAAAAAAAAAAATATATATATATATATATATGATTAGTGATTATAGATTGTACTCAGTCAGGATGGCAGTTCTGTGCTGTGATTGGCTCAATCAGGATGGCAGTTCTGTGCTG
>CM040929.1:7815630-7828130 GCA_023029165.1 Gobiocypris rarus
TTGTTATGGTGTTGTGGCTGGTTGCTATGCAGTTGCTAGGGTGTTGTGGCTGGTTGCTAGGGTAGTCTAAGTGATTGCTTGGATGATGCTAAGTGGTTACTAGGGCTTTGCTAGTGTGTTGTGCCTTGTTGCTATGTGGTTGCTAGGCTGCTGTGGTTGGTTGCTAAGTTGTGGGTAGTTGCAAGGGTATTATAGGTGATTGCTAGTATGTTGCTGAGTGCTTACAAGGGCATTGCTATCTTGATGTGCCTTGCTGCTACGTGGTTGCTAAGGAGTTGTGGCTGGTTACTATGTGCTTTCTACCTGTGTGCCATGAAAAGTCTCTGTGACCTTCGTGTTTCCTCCTCCGATGTGTGTCTCTGGAGTGTTTTTATGTGAAGATCGTGAGTGAGCAGCAGAACTGGTGCTGGATTATGGTTAGATGATCATGAGTGTGTTCTCTGTGTAGATCTGTGTGGTTCTGCTGAGCAGAGGCCTCTGATGTCCCAGCGCTCTCTGCCCGGCACTCCGGTCACACACAAACACCTGCCCATCGACCTGCGCACATCCATGGACGGCAAGTACAAGGAGATCGCAGAGGTGTGTAACGCCTGTGTGTGTGACGTGTGTGTAATATGAGTGTGTGTGTGTGTGTGACGTGTGTAATATGAGTGTGTGTGTAACGCCTGTGTGTGTGTGTGTGTGTGTGTGTAATATGACTGTGTGTGTGTATGTGACGTGTGTAATATGAGTGTGTGTGTAACGCCTGTGTGTGTGTGTGTGTGTGTGTAATATGAGTGTGTGTGTGTGTAACGCCTGTGTGTGTGTGTGTGTAATATGAGTGTGTGTGTGTGTGTGTGTGTGTGTGTAATATGAGTGTGTGTGTGTGTGTGTGTGTGTGTGTGTGTGTGTGTGTGTGTGTGTGTGTGTGTGACGTGTGTAACGCCTGTGTGTGTGTGTGTGTGTGTGACGTGTGTAATATGAGTGTGTGTGTGTGTGTGTGTGTGTGTGTGTGTGTGTGTGTGTGTGTGTGGCGTGTGAGTGTGTGTGTGTGTGTGTGTGTGTGTGTGTAATATGAGTGTGTGTGTGTGTGTGTGTGTGTGTGACGTGTGTAATATGAGTGTGTGTGTGTGTGTGTGTGTGTGTGTGTAATATGAGTGTGTGTGTGTGGCGTGTGTGTGTGGTGTGTGTGAGTGTGTGTGTGTGTGTGTGTGTGTGTGTGTGTGTGTGTGTGTGTGACGTGTGTAATATGAGTGTGTGTGTGTGTGTGATGTGTGTAATATGAGTGTGTGTAACGCCTGTGTGTGTGTGTGTGTGTAATATGAGTGTGTGTGTGTGTGTGTGTGTGTAATATGAGTGTGTGTGTGTGTGTGTGTGTGTAATATGAGTGTGTGTGTGTGTGTGTAATATGAGTGTGTGTGTGTGTGTGTGTAATATGAGTGTGTGTGTGTGTGTGTAATATGAGTGTGTGTGTGTGTGTGTGTGTAATATGAGTGTGTGTGTGTGTGTGTGTGTAATATGAGTGTGTGTGTGTGTGTGTGTGTGTGTGTGTGTGTAATATGAGTGTGTGTAACGCCTGTGTGTGTGTGTGTGTGTGTGTAATATGAGTGTGTGTAACGCCTGTGTGTGTGTGTGTGTGTGTGTGTGTGTGTGTGTGTGACGTGTGTAATATGAGTGTGTGTGTAACGCCTGTGTGTGTGTGTGACGTGTGTAATATGAGTGTGTGTAACGCCTGTGTGTGTGTGTGACGTGTGTAATATGAGTGTGTGTAACGCCTGTGTGTGTGTGTGACGTGTGTAATATGAGTGTGTGTAACGCCTGTGTGTGTGTGTGTGTGTGTGTGTGTGTGTGTGTGTGTGTGTGTGTGTGTGTGTGACGTGTGTAATATGAGTGTGTGTGTAACGCCTGTGTGTGTGTGTGTGTGTGTGTGTGTGCGCCTGTGTGTGTGTGTGTGTGTGTGTGTGTGTGTGTGTGTGTGTGTGTGTGTGTGTGTGTGTGTGTGTGTGTGTGTGTGTGACGTGTGTAATATGAGTGTGTGTAACGCCTGTGTGTGTGTGTGTGTGACGTGTGTAATATGAGTGTAACGTGTGTGTGTGTGTTTAACACGTGTGTAATATGAGTGTGTGTAACGCCTGTGTGTGTGTGTGTTATGTACCTTTGTAATATAGTGTATAGCATCTGTCTCATGGTGTGTATGTCCGTCTCTCTCCGTCTGTCTCTCTCTGTGTGTATGTGTGGCATTATGTAGTGCTCTCGTCTGTCTCTCCCATGTGTGTGGCTGTGACGTGTCCGTCCTCTCCTCTCTGTGTGTGTCTCTCATGGTGTGTATGCGCCTGTCGTCTCTCTCTCCATCGTGTAATATGGTGTGTGTGGTGTGTGTAATATGAGTGTGTGTGTGACGTGTGTAATATGAGTGTGTGTAACGCCTGTGTGTGTGTGTGACGTGTGTAATATGAGTGTGTGTGTAACGCCTGTGTGTGTGTGTGTGACGTGTGTAATATGAGTGTGTGTGACGTGTGTGTGACGTGTGTAATATGAGTGTGTGTACTGTGTGTAATATGAGTGTGTGTACTGTGTGCAATATGAGTGTGTGTAACGTGTGTGTGTGTGTGACGTGTGTAATATGAGTGTGTGTGTAACGCCTGTGTGTGTGTGACGTGTGTAATATGAGTGTGTGTACTGTGTGTAATATGAGTGTGTAATATGAGTGTGTGTATATGTGTAATATGAGTGTGTGTACTGTGTGAAATATGAGTGTGTGTGTAACGCCTGTGTGTGTTTAACGTGTGTGTAATATGAGTGTGTGTAATGCCTGTGTGTTGTGTGTGGTAATGTGTAATATGAGTGTGTGTGTGTGTGTGTAACGTGTGTGTGTGTAACGTGTGTAAAGTGTGTGTGTAACGTGTGTAATATGAGTGTGTGTAACGTGTGTGTAATATATGTGTAATATGAGTGTGTAATATGAGTGTGTGTAACGTGTGTGTATATGTGTAATGTGTGTGTGTGTGTAATGTGTGTAATATGAGTGTGTGTAACGTGTGTGTAACGTGTGTGTGTGTGTGTGTGTAACGTGTGTGTGTTTAACGTGTGTAACGTGTGTGTGTGTGTGTGTGTGTAATGTGTGTGTAACGTGTGTGTGTGTGTGTGTGTGTGTGTGTGTTGTGTAATGTGTGTGTAACGTGTGTGTGTGTAATGTGTGTCTGTAACGTGTGTGTGTGTGTGTGTGTGTAACGTGTGTGTGTGTATGTGTGTGTGTAAAATGTGTGTGAGTGTGTAATGTGTGTGTAACCAGTGTGAACCTGTGTGTGTGTGTGTGTGTAACATGTATGTGTGTGTGTGTGTGTAACGTGTGTGTGTGTATGTGTGTGTGTAATGTGTGTGTGTGTGTGTGTGTGTAATATGTGTGTGTGTGTGTATGTGTGTGTGTAAAATGTGTGTGAGTGTGTAATGTGTGTGTAACCAGTGTGTGTGTAACGTGTGTGTGTGTGCTGCAGGAGCTGCTGGCGAGGAGCATGACGGACAGTGACATGCGTTGTGCTCCGTATGAGTTTCCTGAAGAGAGTCCCATAGAACAACTGGAGGAGAAACGCCACCGCCTGGAGCGACAGATCAGTCAGGACATCAAGTAAAACACACACACACACACACACACACACACACACACACACACACACACACACACACACACACACACACCATCCTAACCTGGTTTAATGCAACTAACTAATGTGTCCATGCGCACTGAAAGTCTCAGCGGATCAGAGACATGGTGTGTGTGTCCGTCTCTCCGTCTCCGTGGTGTGTGTGTCCGTCCTCTCTCTCTGTCTCTCTCTCATGGGTGTGTGTGTGTCCACACACACACACACACACACACACACACTGAGATGTTGTTTTCCTGAAAGCCGCTCACAGAAGCGCTTGTAATCGCGCTGCACCTGCTCAAGCGTTTGTTTGTGATCCGTGTGAACTCTTTGCTTCGGACACACTGATCCAAAACACCCGATAAACAGCGCAGGCGTCCAGAATCACACCGATCATCAGTGTGTGTCGCTTACACACACACACACACACACACACACACGCTTTCTGCTGCGGGTCAGAGTTTCAGATTCCCTCGGCTGCATTTTAAATGAAAGTCAATCAGCGTCAGTCGGAGTGATTTATACTCTCTTCTCGTGTGTGTGTGTGTGAGTGTGTGTGTGTGTGAGTGTGTGTGTGTTACTCACTCAAATCTGCTGCTTTGCTCACATCCTTCAAGGCTTGAGCCTGAGATTCTGCTGCGAGCCAAACAAGACTTCATGAAAATAGACAGCGCAACCGACCTGGAGTGAGTCCCGTCCGTGTGTGTGTGTGTGTGTGTGTGTGTGTGTCCGTCTCTCTCTCCGTCTGTCTCTCATGGTGTGTGTGTGTCCGTCTCTCTCTCCGTCTCTCTCTCATGGTGTGTGTGTCCGTCTCTCTCTCCGTCTCTCTCTCATGGTGTGTGTGTCCGTCTCTCTCTCCGTCTGTCTCTCATGGTGTGTGTGTCCGTCTCTCTCTCCGTCTGTCTCTCATGGTGTGTGTGTGTCCGTCTCTCTCTCCGTCTGTCTCTCATGGTGTGTGTGTCCGTCTCTCTCTCCGTCTGTCTCTCATGGTGTGTGTGTCCGTCTCTCTCTCCGTCTGTCTCTCATGGTGTGTGTGTGTCCGTCTCTCTCGTCTGTCTCTCATGGTGTGTGTGTCCGTCTCTCTCTCCGTCTCTCTCTCATGGTGTGTGTGTCCGTCTCTCTCTCCGTCTGTCTCTTATGGTGTGTGTGTCCGTCTCTCTCTCCGTCTCTCTCTCATGGTGTGTGTGTGTCCGTCTCTCTCTCCGTCTCTCTCTCATGGTGTGTGTGTGTCCGTCTCTCTCTCCGTCTGTCTCTCATGGTGTGTGTGTCCGTCTCTCTCTCCGTCTGTCTCTCATGGTGTGTGTGTGTGTGTCCGTCTCTCTCTCCGTCTGTCTCTCATGGTGTGTGTGTCCGTCTCTCTCTCATGGTGTGTGTGTCCGTCTCTCTCTCCGTCTCTCTCATGGTGTGTGTGTGTCCGTCTCTCTCCGTCTGTCTCTCATGGTGTGTGTGTCCGTCTCTCTCTCCGTCTGTCTCTCATGGTGTGTGTGTCCGTCTCTCTCCGTCTCTCTCTCATGGTGTGTGTGTCCGTCTCTCTCTCCGTCTGTCTCTCATGGTGTGTGTGTCCGTCTCTCTCTCCGTCTGTCTCTCATGGTGTGTGTGTGTCCGTCTCTCTCCGTCTCTCTCTCATGGTGTGTGTGTGTCCGTCTCTCTCTCCGTCTGTCTCTCATGGTGTGTGTGTCCGTCTCTCTCTCCGTCTGTCTCTCATGGTGTGTGTGTCCGTCTCTCTCTCCGTCTCTCTCTCATGGTGTGTGTGTGTCCGTCTCTCTCTCCGTCTCTCTCTCATGGTGTGTGTGTGTCCGTCTCTCTCTCCGTCTCTCTCTCATGGTGTGTGTGTCTGTCTCTCTCCCGTCTGTCTCTCATGGTGTGTGTGTGTCCGTCTCTCTCTCCGTCTCTCTCTCATGGTGTGTGTGTGTCCGTCTCTCTCCGTCTGTCTCTCATGGTGTGTGTGTCCGTCTCTCTCTCCGTCTGTCTCTCATGGTGTGTGTGTCTGTCTCTCTCTCCGTCTGTCTCTTATGGTGTGTGTGTCCGTCTCTCTCTCCGTCTGTCTCTCATGGTGTGTGTGTCCGTCTCTCTCTCCGTCTCTCTCTCATGGTGTGTGTGTGTCCGTCTCTCTCTCCGTCTCTCTCTCATGGTGTGTGTGTGTCCGTCTCTCTCTCCGTCTCTCTCTCATGGTGTGTGTGTGTCCGTCTCTCTCTCCGTCTGTCTCTCATGGTGTGTGTGTCCGTCTCTCTCTCCGTCTGTCTCTCATGGTGTGTGTGTCCGTCTCTCTCTCCGTCTCTCTCTCTCATGGTGTGTGTGTCCGTCTCTCTCTCCATCTGTCTCTCATGGTGTGTGTGTCCGTCTCTCTCTCCGTCTGTCTCTCATGGTGTGTGTGTCTGTCTCTCTCTCCGTCTCTCTCTCATGGTGTGTGTGTCCGTCTCTCTCTCCGTCTCTCTCTCATGGTGTGTGTGTCCGCTCTCTCTCCGTCTCTCTCTCATGGTGTGTGTGTGTCCGTCTCTCTCTCTCCGTCTGTCTCTCATAGTGTGTGTGTCCGTCTCTCTCTCCGTCTCTCTCTCATGGTGTGTGTGTGTCCGTCTCTCTCTCCGTCTCTCTCTCATGGTGTGTGTGTCCGTCTCTCTCTCCGTCTCTCTCTCATGGTGTGTGTGTGTCCGTCTCTCTCTCCGTCTGTCTCTCATAGTGTGTGTGTCCGTCTCTCTCTCTCATCTCTCTCATGGTGTGTGTGTCCGTCTCTCTCCGTCTGTCTCTCATGGTGTGTGTGTCCGTCTCTCTCTCCGTCTGTCTCTCATGGTGTGTGTGTCCGCTCTCTCTCCGTCTGTCTCTCATGGTGTGTGTGTCCGCTCTCTCTCCGTCTGTCTCTTATGGTGTGTGTGTCCGTCTCTCTCTCCGTCTGTCTCTCATGGTGTGTGTGTCCGTCTCTCTCTCCGTCTGTCTCTCATGGTGTGTGTGTCCGTCTCTCTCTCCGTCTGTCTCTCATGGTGTGTGTGTGTCCGTCTCTCTCTCCATCTGTCTCTCATGGTGTGTGTGTCCGTCTCTCTCTCCGTCTCTCTCTCATGGTGTGTGTGTCCGTCTCTCTCTCCGTCTGTCTCTTATGGTGTGTGTGTCCGTCTCTCTCCGTCTGTCTCTCATGGTGTGTGTGTCCGTCTCTCTCCGTCTCTCTCTCTCATGGTGTGTGTGTGTGTGTGTGTGTGTGTGTGTGTGTGTGTGTGTGTGTGTGTGTGTGTGTCCGTCTCTCTCTTCTCTCTCTCATGGTGTGTGTGTGTCCGTCTGCAGGTTCCTGCAGGACAGTCATGAGGACGCGGTGGACCAGCATCTCATGGAGCGCGAGTGCAGGTGGAGAAAGAGTTCCAGCGTGTCCATCTCAGGAGAGGAGAAGTGTGGGGTGAGGACCAGAGCAACACACTTCACTAAGATCAGTCAGAATACTATAATAGTGTAGAAATATTACTAATTCAATAATAGAATACTACTAATAAAATCTAAAACAAAGTCAAAATTAATATAAAAATATACAGATATTTTGTTTTTGCAGATTACTTTCACTAATATGTTTAAAATATTAAATTATATTATATAATTCTATATAAGTTTCGTTCTTAAACATATCTCAAGATATTAAATTCTATTATCTTAAGATATGAATTAGTAAGTTTTATTCTTAAACATATCTCAAGATATTAAATTCTATTATCTCTAAATATAAAAATCTATTATCTCAAGATATTAAATTCTATTATCACAAGATATTGAATTCTATTATCTCAAGATATTAATTATCTGTTTTATATAACTTTTGTTCTTAAAATTATCTCAAGATATTAAATTCTATTCTCTCAAGATATTAAATTCTATTATCACAAGATATTAAATTCTATTATCTAAAGATATTAATTATCTGTTTTATATAAGCTTTGTTCTTAAAATTATTTCAAGATATTAAATTCTATTATCTGGAGATATTAAATTCTATTATCTGAAGATATTAAATTATATTATTTGAAGATATTAAATTCTATTATCTCAAGATATTAATTATCTGTTTTATATAAGTTTTGTTCTTAAAATTATCTCAAGATATTAAATTCTATTATCAAGATATTAAATTCTATTATCTCAAGATATTAATTATCTGTTTTATATAAGTTTTGTTCTTAAACTTATCTCAAGATTTTAATTTCTATTATCTGGAGATATTTAATTCTATTATCTGGAGATATTAAATTCTATTATCTGGAGATATTAAATTATATTATTTGAAGATATTAAATTCTATTATCTCAAGATATTAATTATCTGTTTTATATAACTTTTGTTCTTAAAATTATCTCAAGATATTAAATTCTATTATCTCAAGATATTAATTATCTGTTTTATATAACTTTTGTTCTTAAAATTATCTCAAGATATTAAATTCTATTCTCTCAAGATATTAAATTCTATTATCACAAGATATTAAATTCTATTATCTAAAGATATTAATTATCTGTTTTATATAAGCTTTGTTCTTAAAATTATTTCAAGATATTAAATTCTATTCTCTGGAGATATTAAATTCTATTATCTGGAGATATTAAATTCTATTATCTAAAGATATTAAATTATATTATTTGAAGATATTAAATTATATTATCTCAAGATATTAATTATCTGTTTTATATAAGTTCTGTTCTTAAACTTATCTCAAGATATAAAATTCTATTATCGCAAGATATTAAATTCTATTATCTCAAGATATTAATTATCTGTTTTATATAAGTTTTGTTCTTAAACTTATCTCAAGATTTTAATTTCTATTATCTGGAGATATTAAATTCTATTATCTGGAGATATTAAATTCTATTCTCTGGAGATATTAAATTCTATTATCTTAAGATTTTAAATTCTATTATCTTAAGATTTTAAATTATATTATCTTAAGATATTACATTTTATTAAGATATTAAATTCTATTAAGATTTTAAATTATATTATCTTAAGATATTACATTTTATTAAGATATTAAATTCTATTAAGATTTTAAATTATATTATCTTAAGATATGAATTATCTAAGTTTTATCTATAAACTTATCTCAAGATATTCAATTCTCTAAGTTTTCTCTTAAGTTTTTCTAAGTTATTACAATGTAAAACAAAGTATGATATATGTAATGTTAAAATTAGAATAAAAGTATGGTGTTAATGTTATACAGATATTCTGCAGATTGCTTTCATGTGATCTTCACTTTAAATTTAGCGCGGACACAAATCTGCCAAATGATTTGTTGAAGATATTAAATTCTCTAAGTTTTGTTGTGAAGTTCCCCTTGTTTTAAGGACGTTTCTATATTTTGACAGTAAAACAGGACACATGAGCCGATGGCTGATGTGTGTGAGATTTGCTGTGATTGGCTGATGTGTGTGAGATTTGCTGTGATTGGCTGATGTGTGTGAGATTTGCTGTGATTGGCTGATGTGTGTGAGATTTGCTGTGATTGGCTGATGTGTGTGCTCAGGTGTAATTGGCTGATGTGTGTGAGATTTGCGCTGCTGTGCTCAGGTGCCGTTCACTGATCTGGTGGACGCAGCGAAGTGTGTGGTGAAGGCCCTGTTCATCCGAGAGAAGTACATCGCCCTGTCACTGCAGACCTTCTGTAAGACCACGGCCCGATCCCTGCAGGAGCTCGAGCAGAGGCCGCTGGACGTCAGCGTGTACGAGGACCTTCGGGGGAGTCCCGTCGACTCAGGTGTGTGACGCACACACACACACACACACACACACACACACCGGCCAGCGCTGACGTCTGCCTGTGTGTCTCTCAGACATGCGTGTTCACATGCCGGTGTCCGAAACGCACCCGTACGACGGGCAGCACATGAAGAACCTGCCGGCCGACGCCGGATACAGCTGCGCCATGGTGGACGGACTCATGCACGTCTACACCGCACCAAACCCCATGGACAGGTGAGGTTCTTAAATTCTATTATCTGAAGATTTTACATTCTATTATCTTAAGATTTTACATTATATTAAGATATTAAATTCTATTAAGTTATTAAATTCTATTAAGATAATAAATTCTATTATCTTAAGATATTAAATTTTATTAAGATATTAAATTCTATTATCTTAAGATTTTTAAATTCTATTAAGATATTAAATTCTATTATCTTAAGATTTTAAATTCTATTATCTGAAGATTTTACATTCTATTATCGGAAGATTTTAAATTCTATTATCTTAAGATTTAACATTCTATTATCGTAAGATTTAACATTCTATTATCGGAAGATTTTACATTCTATTATCTTAAAATTTTACATTCTATTATCTTAAGATTTTTAAATTCTATTAAGATATTAAATTCTATTATCTTAAGATTTAACATTCTATTATCGGAAGATTTTACATTCTATTATCTGAAGATATTAAATTCTATTATCTTAAGATTTAACATTCTATTATCTGAAGATTTTAAATTCTATTATCTTAAGATTTTACATTCTATTATCTGAAGATTTTACATTCTTTTATCTTAAGATTTTACATTCTATTATCTTAAGATTTTACATTCTATTATCTGAAGATTTTACATTCTATTATCTGAAGATTTTACATTCTATTATCTGAAGATTTTACATTCTATTATCTTAAGATTTTACATTATATTAAGATATTAAATTCTATTAAGATTTTAAATTCTATTTAGATATTAAATTCTATTATCTTAAGATATTAAATTTTATTAAGATATTAAATTCTATTATCTTAAGATTTTTAAATTCTATTAAGATATTAAATTCTATTATCTTAAGATTTAACATTCTATTATCTTAAGATTTAACATTCTATTATCTTAAGATTTTTAAATTCTATTATCTTAAGATTTTACATTCTATTATCTGAAGATTTTACATTCTATTATCTGAAGATTTTACATTCTATTATCTGAAGATTTTACATTCTATTATCTGAAGATTTTACATTCTATTATCTTAAGATTTTACATTCTATTATCTTAAGATTTTAAATTCTATTAAGATTTTAAATTCTATTTAGATATTAAATTCTATTATCTTAAGATATTAAATTTTATTAAGATATTAAATTCTATTATCTTAAGATTTTTAAATTCTATTAAGATATTAAATTCTATTATCTTAAGATTTAACATTCTATTATCTTAAGATTTAACATTCTATTATCTTAAGATTTTAAATTCTATTATCTTAAGATTTTACATTCTATTATCTGAAGATTTTAAATTCTATTATCTTAAGATTTTACATTCTATTATCTTAAGATTTTACATTCTATTATCTTAAGATTTTACATTCTATTATCTTAAGATTTTACATTCTATTATCTTAAGATTTTACATTCTATTATCTGAAGATTTTAAATTCTATTATTTTAAGATTTTACATTCTATTATCTTAAGATTTTACATTCTATTATCTTAAGATTTTACATTCTATTATCTTAAGATTTTACATTCTATTATCTGAAGATTTTACATTCTATTATCTTAAGATTTTACATTCTATTAAGATTTTACATTCTATTAAGATTTTAAATTCTATTGAGATATTAAATTCTATTATCTTAAGATTTTAAATTATATTAAGATATTAAATTCTATTATCTTAAGATTTTAAATTCTATTAAGATATTAAATTCTATTAAGATATTAAATTCTATTATCTTAAGATATTAAATTCTATTAAGATATTAAATTCTATTATCTTAAGATTTTTAAATTCTATTAAGATATTAAATTCTATTATCTTAAGATTTAACATTCTATTATCTTAAGATTTAACATTCTATTATCTTAAGATTTTAAATTCTATTATCTGAAGATTTTAAATTCTATTATCTGAAGATTTTAAATTCTATTATTTTAAGATTTAACATTCTATTATCGGAAGATTTTACATTCTATTATCTGAAGATTTTAAATTCTATTATCTTAAGATTTTACATTCTATTATCTGAAGATTTTACATTCTATTATCTTAAGATTTTACATTCTATTTTACATATAGAATGTAAGATTTTACATTCTATTATCTGAAGATTTTAAATTCTATTATCTGAAGATTTTACATTCTATTATCTGAAGATTTTAAATTCTATTATCTGAAGATTTTACATTCTATTATCTGAAGATTTTACATTCTATTATCTGAAGATTTTACATTCTATTATCTGAAGATTTTACATTCTAATATCTGAAGATTTCACATTCTATTATCTTAAGATTTTAAATTCTATTATCTTAAGATTTTAAATTCTATTAATATTTTAAATTCTATTGAGATATTAAATTCTATTATCTTAAGATTTTAAATTATATTAAGATATTAAATTCTATTATCTTAAGATATTAAATTCTATTAAGATATTAAATTCTATTAAGATATTAAATTCTATTAAGATAATAAATTCTATTATCTTAAGATATTAAATTTTATTAAGATATTAAATTCTATTATCTTAAGATTTTTAAATTCTATTAAGATATTAAATTCTATTAAATTCTATTATCTTAAGATTTTTAAATTCTATTAAGATATTAAATTCTATTAAATTCTATTATCTGAAGATTTTACATTCTAATATCTGAAGATTTTACATTCTATTATCTGAAGATTTTAATTATCTAAGTTTTATCCTTAAAGGAACACTCCACTTTTTTTGAAAATAGGCTCATTTTCCAAGTCCCCTAGAGTTAAATAGTTGAGTTTTACTGTTTTTGAATCCATTCAGCCGATCTCTGTATCTGGCGGTAGCACTTTTAGCATAGCTTAGCATACATCATTGATTCTAATCAGTCCATTAGCATCTCATTCAAAAAATGACCAAAGACACTTTCAATATTTTTCCTATTTAAAACTTGAC
>CM040929.1:7833130-7963130 GCA_023029165.1 Gobiocypris rarus
GTGAGTGAGGAGGTGAGTGAGTGAGTGAGTGAGTGGTGAGTGAGTGAGAGTGGTGAGGAGTGAGTGAGTGAGTGAGGAGTGAGGATGAGTGAGTGAGTGTAGTGAGTGAGTGAGGAGTGTGAGTGGTGGAGGAGGAGTGAGTGAGTGAGTGTGTGAGTGGTGAGTGAGTGAGTGAGTGAGTGAGTGAGTGAGTGAGTGAGTGTGTGTGTGTGAGTGAGTGAGAGTGAGAGTGAGTGAGTGAGTGAGTCAGTGTGAGAGTGAGTGAGTGAGTCAGTGTGAGAGTGAGTGAGTGAGTGAGTGAGTGAGTGAGTGAGTGAGTGAGTGAGTGAGTCAGTGAGAGGAGTGAGGAGTGAGTGAGAGTGAGTGAGTGAGGAGTGAGTGAGTGAGTGTGGAGAGTGAGTGAGTGAGGAGGAGTGAGTGAGTGAGAGTGAGTGTGGTGAGTGAGGAGTGGTGGAGGAGTGAGGAGTGAGTGAGTGAGTCAGTGTGAGAGTGAGTGAGTGAGTGAGTCAGTGTGAGAGTGAGTGAGTGAGTGAGTGAGTGAGTGAGTGAGTGAGTGAGTGTGGTGAGTGAGTGAGTGAGTGTGAGTGAGTGAGTGAGTGAGTGAGTGAGTGAGTGAGTGAGTGTGAGTGAGTGAGTGAGTGTGAGTGAGTGAGTGAGTGAGTGAGTGAGTGAGTCAGTGTGAGAGTGAGTGAGTGAGTGAGTGAGTGAGTGAGTGAGTGTGGTGAGGTGAGTGAGTGAGTGAGTGTGAGTGAGTGAGTGAGAGTGTGAGTGAGTGAGTGAGGAGTGAATGAGTGAGGAGAGTGAGTGAGTGAGTGTGAGGAGTGAGTGAGTGAGTGAGGAGTGAGTGAGTGTGAGTGAGGAGTGGTGAGTGAGTGAGTGAGTGAGTGTGAGGAGTGAGTGAGGAGTGAGTGTGAGGAGTGAGTGAGTCAGTGTGAGAGTGAGTGAGTGAGTGAGTGAGTGAGTGAGTGAGTGAGAGTGAGTGAGTGAGTGAGTGAGTGAGTGAGTGAGTGAGTGAGGAGTGAGTGAGTGAGTGTGAGGTGTGAGTGAGTGAGTGAGTGAGAGTGAGTGAGTGAGTGAGTGAGTGAGTGAGAGTGAGAGTGAGTGAGTGAGTGAGTCAGTGTGAGAGTGAGTGAGTGAGTGAGTGAGTGAGTGAGTGAGTGTGAGTGTGAGTGAGGTGGTGAGTGAGTGAGTGAGTGAGTGAGTGTGAGAGTGAGTGAGTGAGTGAGTGAGTGAGTGAGTGTGAGTGAGTGAGTGTGAGGAGTGAGTGAGTGAGTGGAGTGAGTCAGTGTGAGAGTGAGTGAGTGAGGAGTGGTGAGTGAGTGGTGAGTGAGTGAGGAGGAGTGAGTGAGTCAGTGTGAGGAGTGAGTGAGTGAGGAGTGAGTGAGTGAGTGAGTGTGAGTGTGAGTGAGTGAGAGGAGAGTGAGGAGGAGTGAGTCAGTCAGTGTGAGAGTGAGTGAGTGAGTGGAGTGAGTGAGTGAGTGAGTGAGGAGTGAGTGAGTGAGTGTGAGTGTGAGTGAGTGAGTGGTGAGTGGTGAGTGGTGAGTGGTGAGTGAGTGGTGAGTGAGTGAGAGTGTGAGTGACTGAGTGTGAGGTGAGTGAGTGAGTGTGAGTGGTGAGTGTGTGAGTGAGTGAGTGAGTGTGAGTGACTGAGTGTGAGAGTGAGTGAGTGAGGTGAGTGAGTGAGTGAGTGTGTGAGTGAGTGAGTGAGTGAGTGACTGAGTGTGAGTGGTGAGTGAGTGTGGAGTGAGTGAGTGAGTGTGTGAGTGTGTGAGTGTGGTGGAGTGGTGAGTGAGTGGTGAGTGAGTGGGTGAGTCAGTGTGAGTGAGTGAGTGAGTGAGTGGTGAGTGAGTGAGTGAGTGAGTGGAGTGAGTGAGTGAGTGTGAGTGTGTGGAGTGAGTGAGTGAGTGAGTCAGTGTGAGAGTGAGTGGTGGTGGTGAGTGAGTCAGTGTGAGAGTGGTGGTGAGTGGTGAGTGGTGAGTGAGTGAGTGAGTGAGTGAGTGAGTGAGTGAGTGAGTGTGAGTGAGTGAGTGAGTGTGGTGAGTGAGTGAGTGAGTGAGTGAGTGAGTCAGTGTGAGGTGAGTGAGTGAGTGAGTGAGTGAGTGAATGAGTGAGTGAGTGAGTGAGTCAGTGTGAGTGAGTGAGTGAGTGTGGTGAGTGTGGTGGTGAGTGAGTGAGTGAGTGAGTGAGTCAGTGTGAGTGTGTGTGTGAGTGAGTGAGTGAGTGAGTCAGTGTGAGAGTGAGTGAGGTGTGAGTGAGTGAGTGTGGGAGTGGTGAGTGAGTGTGAGTGAGTGAGTGAGTGAGTGAGTGAGTGAGGTGGTGAGTGAGTGAGTGAGTGAGTGTGTGAGTGTGTGTGTGGTGAGTGAGTGAGTGAGTGAGTGAGTGAGTGAGTGTGGTGAGTGAGTCAGTGTGAGGTGAGTGAGTGGTGGTGAGGAGTGAGTGAGTGTGAGGTGAGTGAGTGGTGGAGTGAGTGAGTGAGTGAGTGAGGAGTGAGTGAGTCAGTGTGAGAGTGAGTGAGTGAGTGGTGAGTGAGTCAGTGTGAGAGTGAGTGGTGAGTGTGAGGAGTGAGTCAGTGTGAGAGTGAGTGAGTGAGGAGTGAGTGTGTGAGTGTGTGTGTGAGTGAGTGAGTGTGTGAGTGAGTGAGTGTTTGTGAGTGTGAGTGTGTGAGTGGTGAGTGTGGTGAGTGAGTGTGAGTGAGTGAGTGAGTGAGTGAGTGAGTGAGTGAGTGAGTGAGTGAGTGTTTGTGAGTGTGTGTTTGTGAGTGTGAGTGAGTGAGTGAGTGAGTGTGTGAGTGAGTGAGTGAGTGAGTGAGTGAGTGTGAGAGTGTGTGTGAGTGAGTGAGTGAGTGTGTGAGTGAGTGAGTGTGTGTTTGTGAGTGTGAGTGAGTGAGTGAGTGTGTGTGAGTGTGTGTGAGTTAGTGAGTCAGTGTGAGAGTGTGTGAGTGTGAGTGAGTGAGTGAGTGAGTGAGTGTGAGAGTGTGAGTGAGTGTGTGTGAGGGCTTGCGTGTGCGTGTCTGTGTGAGTGCGTGCGTGTGTGCGTGCGTGTGTGTGAGTGAGTGAGTGAGTGAGTGAGTGAGTGAGTGAGTGAGTGAGTGAGTGAGTGTGTGAGTGAGTGAGTGAGTGAGTGTGTTTGAGTGAGTGAGTGAGTGAGTGTGAGTGTGAGTGAGTGAGTGAGTGAGCGAGTGTGTGAGTGAGTGAGTGAGTGAGTGAGTGAGTGTGTGTTTGTGAGTGTGAGTGAGTGAGTGAGTGTGTGTGTGTGTGAGTGAGTGAGTGAGTGAGTGTGTGAGTGAGTGAGTGAGTGAGTGTGTTTGAGTGAGTGAGTGAGTGTGAGTGTGTGCGTGCGTGAGTGTGTGTGTGTGAGTGTGTGCGTGCGTGAGTGCGTGTGTGTGTGTGTGCATGCGTGCATGTGAGTGTGAGTGTGTGAGTGCGTGCGTGTGTGTGTGTGTGTGTGTCGAGTAGCGGGTGCTGACGGCCCTCTCGCATCTGTCAGGTGGACACACACATCCACGCCTCATCCTGCATGAATCAGAAGCATCTGCTGCGGTTCATCAAGCGTGCCATGAAGAAGAGTCCGGACGAGATCGTGCACGTGGAGGGCGGCCGCGGACAGACACTGATGGAGGTGTTCGAGAACATGAACCTGACGGCCTACGACCTCAGCGTCGACACGCTGGACATGCACGCGGTAACAACACACACTCTCTCAAACACTCACTCACGCACGCACGCACGCACGCACGCACGCACTCACTCACTCACTCACTCACTCACTCACCACTCACCACCACCACACACTCACTCACTCACCACTCACTCACCCACTCACCACCACACACTCACTCACTCACTCACTCACCACCCACCACCACTCACTCACTCACCCACCACTCACTCACACACTCACTCACACTCACTCACACACTCACTCACCACTCACTCACCACCACCCACACACACACACACACACTCACACACACACTCACTCACCCACTCACTCACTCACTCACTCACCACCACTCACCACCACTCACACACATTCACTCACCACCACCTCACCACCACTCACCACTCACTCACCACACTCACTCACCACTCACTCACTCACTCACTCACTCACTCACTCACTCACCACTCACTCACTCACTCACTCACTCACCCACCACTCACCCACCACCAACACACACACACACACACACACACACTCACTCACCACTCACTCACTCACTCACTCACTCTCTCACTCTCTCACTCTCACACTCACTCTCACACACTCACACACTCTCTCACTCTCTCACTCTCTCACTCTCTCACTCTCTCACTCTCTCACTCTCTCACTCTCACTCTCTCACTCTCTCACTCTCTCACTCTCTCACTCTCACCCACTCACTCACTCACCCACCACTCACTCCACTCACTCACCACTCACTCCTCACCTCTCACCTCACACACTCTCTCACTCACACACACACACACACACACACACACACACACACACACTCACTCACTCTCTCTCTCACTCTCTCACTCACTCTCTCACTCTCTCACACTCACACACTCACACACTCACACACTCACACACTCACACACTCACTCACACACTCACTCACTCACACACTCACACACTCACACACTCACACACTCACACACTCACACACTCACACACTCACACACTCACACACTCACACACTCACACACTCACACACTCACACACTCACACACTCACACACTCTCACTCTCTCACTCTCTCACTCTCTCACTCTCTCACTCTCTCACTCTCTCACTCTCTCACTCTCTCACTCTCTCACTCTCTCACTCTCTCACTCTCTCACTCTCACTCTCTCACTCTCACCACTCACCACTCACTCACTCACCACTCACCACTCACTCACTCACTCACTCACACTCACACACTCACACACTCACACACTCTCTCACTCACACACTCTCTCACTCACACACCTCTCTCACTCTCTCACCTCTCTCACTCTCTCACTCTCTCACTCTCTCACTCTCTCACTCTCTCACTCTCTCACTCCACCACTCACTCACACACTCACTCACTCACTCACTCACTCACTCACTCACTCACACACTCACTCTCTCTCTATGAATGATTCCGTGACTCTTCCTCCACAGGACAGGAACACGTTCCATCGCTTCGACAAATTCAACTCCAAGTACAATCCCATCGGAGAATCCATCCTGAGAGAGATCTTCATCAAAACAGACAACCACATCCACGGGAAGTACTTCGGCCACATCGTGAAGGTACAGCAGCGCACCTCAGCGGCTCATCACACAGCCATTACCGTCATCGTTACAGTTAAAGCTGCTTCTCTCTTTAGATAGCGTTTAAATTCCTTTAAAAAAAACAGGATTTTCAAAGAAATAATATATAATCATAATTTATTATTATATTGATATAATTTAATAAGATTATAATTTTTTACATAACTTTTTTACAGATATATCTAAATATGACCTTATTAAATTACACACATATTTAATATATTAGTAAATTATAATATATAATTATATATATATATATATATATATATGCCTTTTAATTTAAAATGTACTCCTATCAAAATTATTTTTGATAATTATATATAAGTAATCACAATTTTATTATTATCTGAATTCTACGTATTTTAACATTCTAAAACTATACATTAATACAATTATTTATATAGAATGAAATAATGTATAATTATATATTTTTTAAATATTTATTTAAAGTTTTTTCCTCTTTCAAAAGGGGAACATTTGATGTTTTTTATTGATGTTGACTTTAATTATCTTTGGCAGCCGGAGCTCAAACTCTGGTGATGGTGTAACTGTAGCTCTGAATGTGCTGTGACTTCCTGTGTATGCAGGAAGTGATGTCAGACCTAGAGGAGAGTAAGTACCAGAATGCCGAGCTGCGTCTGTCCATCTACGGCCGTTCCATGGATGAGTGGGACAATCTGGCACAGTGGGCCGTCTCTCACTCTGTTTACTCCGATAACGTCCGCTGGCTCATCCAGATCCCACGCCTGTTGTGAGGACACACACACACACATGTTTGTTTTTGTGAAATGTGGGACATTCCATTGGCGTAATGCATTTTATACCATACAAACCGTATTTTCTATCCCCTACACACACACACACACACACACACACACACACACACACACACACACACACACACACACACACACACACACACACACACACACACACACACACACACACACACACACACACACATCACAGGAGACTGCACAGTTTACTTTCTGTGATAAAACCTCATCCTGTGTGATTTATAAGCATTTTGAAAAGTGAGGACATGGGGAACGTCCTCATATTTCACCCTCTCCTGTAATACCTGTGTCATACCCATGTCATTATACACATTTGTGTCCTGATATTTCACAAAACATGCCCACACACACACACTCTTACAGACTCACACACACACACACACACACACACACACACAGACACACACACACACACACACACACACACACACACTTACAGACTCACACACACACTCACACACTCATCAGACTCACACACACACACACACACACACACACACACTCTTACAGTGTTACACACACACATACTCTTACAGACTCACACACACACTCTTACAGACTCACACACACACTCTTACAGACTCACACACACACTCACACATTCTTATAGACTCACACACACAAACACACTCTTACAGACTCACACATACAAACACACACACAGTTTTCATATTTTATGGTGACTCTCCAATGAGTGTGATAATGTGTGTGTGTGTGTGTGTGTGTGTGTGTGTGTGTGTCTACAGTGACGTTTACCGCACAAAGAAGCAGCTGAGCAACTTCCAGCAGATGCTGGAGAACATCTTCCTGCCTCTGTTTGAGGTTACCATCAATCCCAGCAGCCACCCGCAGCTGCACCTCTTCCTGCAACACGTGAGTCTCACTCTCTCACTCACACTCACTCACACACACACACACACACACACACACACACACACACACACACACACACACACACACACACACACACACACACACACACACACACACACACACACACACACACACACACACACACACCTCTGTAGTGATATGGAAGGCTAAACATAATACATAAATGTGTCATTTTTTTTGTGATGTACACATACTTATCACATTTCCTCTTTTATTTATGAATTTATATATATATATACACCGATCAGGCATAACATTATGACCACTGACAGGTGAAGTGAAAAACACTGATGATCTCTTCATCACGGCTCCTGTTAGTGGGCTCCAAATTGTGATGGCTAGACGACTGGGTCAGAGCATCTCCAAAACTGCAGCTCTTGTGGGGTGTTCCCGGTCTGCAGTGGTCAGGATCTATCAAAAGTGCTCCAAGGAAGGAACAGTGGAGAACCGGCCACAGGGTCATGGGCGGCCCAGGCTCATTGATGCACGTGTGGAGCGAAGGCTGGCCCGTGTGGTCCGATCAAACAGACGAGCTACTGGAGATCAAACTGCTCAAGAAGTTAATGCTGGTTCTGATAGAAAGGGGTCAGAATACACAGAGCATCGCAGTTTGTTGCGTATGGGGCGGCATAGCCGCTGAACAGTCAGGGTGCCCATGCTGACCCCTGACCCCGCCGAAAGCACCAACAGTGGCACGTGAGCATCAGAACTGGACCCCGGAGCAATGGAAGAAGGTGGCCTGGTCTGATGATCACGTGTTCTTTTACATCACGTGGATGGCCGGGTGTGTGTGCGTGGCTTACCTGGGGAACACATGGCCCCAGGGTTCATAATGTTATGCCTGATCAGTGTATATATATTATTTGCTACTCTCTACTGCTAGTCAGTGTCATCAGGACCTTTGGTTTGTTTTATCTAAAGAGAAAAATGGAACATTTGAAGGTTTATTCAGTCAGTGTGTAAGAGTACATGAGAAACTGTGATGCGTGTGGTTCAGGTGGTGGGTTTCGACAGTGTGGACGACGAGTCTAAACCGGAGCATCACATCTTTAACCTGGACAGTCCGTCTCCGGCGAGCTGGTGCGACGACAACAACCCGCCGTACTCCTACTATCTGTACTACATGTACGCCAACATGACCGTCCTCAACCACCTGCGCAGGTACTCACACACTCCACAGCTCGAGGATACCAATCTCTTCCTGAATCGCCCTCAATTGTTCTCAATCGTTTTGAATCGCCCTCATTTCCTCTGAATCGCCTCAATCGCCTTCAGTCTCCTCAATAACTCTGAATCTCTCTGAATCGCCCTGAATCTCCCTCAATCGCTCTAAATCTCCCTCAATCGCCTTCAGTCTCCTCAATAACTCTGAATCTCTCTGAATCGCCTGAATCTCCTCAATCGCTCTGAATCACTCTGAATTGCCCTCAATCTCTCTGAATCGTCTTCAATCGCCCTCTGAATCGCCTCAATCGCCCTGAATCTCTCTGAATCACCTCAATCACCTCAATCGCCTCAATCGCCTGAATCGCCCTGAATCGCTCTCAATCGCCTCAAATCGCTCTGAAACGTTCTGAATCTCCCTCAATTGCCCTGAATTGCTTTGAATATCCCTCAATCACTCTCGACGCTCTGAATCTCCTCAATCGCTTCTGAATCGCTCTCAATCGCCCTCAATCGCTCTCAATCACCTCAATCGCTATAAAACGCTTCTGAATCTCCCTCAATTGCCTCGAATTGCTTTGAATATCTCAATCACTCTCGATCGCCTGAATCACCCTCAATCGCCTCTGAATCACCCTCAATCGCTCTGAATCGCAATCGCTCTGAAATGTTCTGAATCTCCTCAATCGCCTGAATTATTTTGAATATCTCAATCGCTCTGACGCTCTGAATCACCCTCAATCGCTCTCAATCGCCTGAATCACCTCAATCGCTCTCAATCGCCTGAATCGCAATCGCTCTGAAACGCTCTGAATTTCCCTAAATCGCCCTGAATCACCCTCAATCGCTCTGAATCGCAATCGCCTGAAATGTTCTGAATCTCCTCAATCGCCTCTGAATTGCTTTGAATATCCTCAAACACTCTCAATCACCCTGAATCACACCTCAAACTCCGTCATTTACCTCTGAATCGCCTAAATCGTCCTGAATCGCCTCAATCGCTCTGAATCGCCCCTGAATCACCTCAATCTCCTCATTTCCTCTGAATCGCCTCAATCACCCTCAATCGTTCTGAATCTCCCTCAATCGCCCTAATTTCGCTCTAAATCGCCTCAATTGTTTTGAATCGCCTCAATCTCCCTCATCTCCGCTCTGAATCTCCTCAATCGCTCTGAATCGCCTCAATCTCCCTCATTTCCCTCTGAATCGCCTCAATCGCTCTGAATCTCTCGAATCTCTCTGAATCACCTCAATCGCCCTGAATCGCTCTGAATCGCCCTCAATCACTCTGAATCGCCTGAATCACTCTCAGTCACCCTGAATCTCTCTGAATCGCCTGAATCTCTTCAGAGGGAAATAAGGGAGATTGAGGGAGATTGAAGGAAGATTAAGAAAAAATTGAGGAAGATTCAGAATGTTTCAGAGCGATTGAGGGCAATTCAGAGGGAAATGAGGGAGATTGAGGGCGATTCAAAACAACTGAGGGCGATTGAGAGCGAAATGAGGCAGTGAGGAGATTCAGAACGATTGATAGCGATTGGGGAGATTCAGAATGGTTGAGAGCGATTTAGGTGATTCAAAGCGATTGAGAGCAATTCAGAGGGAAATGAGGGAGATTGAAGCATTGAGAGCGATTGAGGAAGATTCAAATCGATTGAGGGATATTTAGAATGTTTCAGGCGATTGAGAGTGATTGATAGTGTTTGATGGCAATTCAGAGAGAAATGAGGGTGATTCAAAACAATTGAGGGCGATTGAGAGCAAATGAGGGCGATTGAGTCACTCTCGATCGCCTGAATCACCCTCAATCGCTCTCAATCGCCCCTGAATCACCCTCAATCGCCCTGAAACGTTCTGAATCTCCTCAATCGCCTGAATTGCTTTGAATATCCTCAATCACTCTCAATCACCCTGAATCACCCTCAATCTCCTCATTTCCTCTGAATCGCCTCAATCATCCTGAATCTCCTCAATTGCTCTGAATCACCCTCAATCTCCTCATTTTCCTCTGAATCGCCTCAATCAACCTCAATCGCCTCAATCGCCTCAATCGAAATCGCTCTGAAAAGTTCTGCATCTCCTCAATCGCCTCTGAATTGCTTTGAATATCCTCAATCACTCTCAATCTCCCTCATTTCCTCTGAATCGCCTCAATCGCCCTGAATCTCCTCAATTGCTCTCAATCGCCTCAATCGCGCTGAATCGCCTCAATCACCCTCAATCGCTCTGAATCGCCTGAATCACCCTCAATCTCCCTCATTTCCCTCTGAATCACCTCAATCTCCCTCATTTCCCTCTGAATCGCCCTCAATCGCCCTGAATCTCCCTCAATTGCTCTCAATCGCCCTCAATCGCGCTGAATCGCCTCAATCACCCTCAATTGCTCTCAATCACCTCAATCGCTCTGAATCGCCCTGAATCACCTCAATCTCCTCATTTCCTCTGAATCGCCTCAATCACTCTGAATCGCCTTGAATCACCCTCAATCGCCTCAATCACCCTCAATCGCCTCAATCGCCTCAATCACTCTGAATCGACCGAATCGCCTCAATCACTCTCAATTGTTCTGAATCTCCCCAAACGCTCTCAATCGTTCTGAATCTCCCTCAATCGCCTAATTTAGCTCTCAATCGCCTCAATTGTTTTGAATCGCCTCAATCTCCCTCATTTCCTCTGAATTGCCCTCAATCGCTCTCAGTCACTCTTAATCACCCTGAAACATTCTAAATCTCTCAATCGATTTTAATCTTCCTCAATCGCTCTCAATCGCCTTCAATCTCACTCATTTCCTCTGAATTGCTCTCAATCGCCCTGAATCACCCTCAATTACCCTGAATCACCCTAAATCGCTCTCAATCATTCTGAATCTCCCTCAATCGATTTGAATCTTCCTCAATTATTTCTCAATCGCCTTCAATCTCCTCATTTCCTCTGAATTGCTCTCAATCGCTTTGAATCGCCTCAATCGCTCTGAAACGTTCTGAATCGCCCTGAATTGCTTTCATTCTTTCTGAATCTTCCTCAATCGCCCAGAATCTCCTCAATTGCTATCAATCTTTCTGAATCTCCCTCATTTGGCTCTCAATCGCTGTGAATCATCCTCAATTGCTCTAAATCGCCTCAATCGCTCTGAATCTCTCTCAATTGCTTTCATTCTTTCTGAATCTCCTCATTTCGCTCTCAATCGCTGTGAATCTCCTCAATCGTCCCAAATCTCCCTCAATCGTTCTGAATCTCCTCAATCGCTCTCAATTGTTCTGAATCTCCTCAATTGCTCTCAATGGTTCTGAATCGCCTCATTTCGCCTCTCTCAATCGCCTCAACCACTCTGAATCACTGTGTCTGTGAGCAGAAGGCGGGGCTTCCACACCTTCGTGCTGCGACCTCACTGCGGGGAGGCGGGGCCTATTCATCACCTGGTGTCCGGATTCATTCTGTCAGAAAACATCTCACATGGACTGCTTCTCAGGAAGGTATGTAGATGCTAGGGATTCACTAAAAGAACTGATTCAAGAGTCATTCATTCAGGAATCAGTTAGACTACACATGTTGTGCTGTGTGTGTTTGATTCACTAAAAGAATCATCTTCTAAGAGTCATTAGTCCGGGACTACACTGGTCGTGTTATGGGGATTTGATTTACTAAAAAGATTCAGTTCATAGGAGTCATAAATTCGAGTTTCTGATTTGAGTTGCAATATGTGGCTAATTTGAATCAAACACAAATTCCCGAAAAAATTAATCTTACTTGCTGTTTTTTTTTTTGTGAATCAAGTACAACTAATGTGATTCACAAATAAAGACTCTTATAAACTGTTTCTTTTTAGCAAATCGAACAACTACAGAACGATCAATGTAGTCCGATTCCCTAACAAAAAAAACATATGAACCGGATCTTTTTAGTGAATCAAGCAAGTATAGCGCAACCAGTGTGGGTTCATTAGAGTCAGTCATTCGGGAGTCAGATTTCACTGGCTGTGCTATGTGGGTTTGATTCACTAAAGACATTCAGTTCGGGAATCAAACTACCCTGGCTGCATCATTCAGTTCCAGAAGGTTCTCAGTTCCCAACCATAAACACAGAATTAAGCAAGCACATAAAGCTTGACCTGTGTGGTCTGACTCTTGAACAAACGAATCCTATAACTCCTATTTTGTGAATCAAATGCATACAGTCTATTCCAGTCAATTCCCTAACAAATGACTCTTATGAACCAGTTCTTTTTAGTGAATCAAAACATGCAGAATGACTTATGTTGTCTGATTGACTCATATGAGATTCTTGTTAGTGAATCAGAATCAAAAATGGATGGTGAGGTCTGACTCTTGAATAAACATGTATATTTACATTGAATCATTTAGCAGACGTCAAACGACTCCTTTAAAACATTCCACGAGACTTAAGTGCCTAAATGAATGGTTGATATGAACCAGTGAATAAACACACACTGTGTAACTAATGAAGTTTGATTCCTTAACCTTTACTGGTTTGACTTCATGAGTTGATTCACTAAAAGAATCAGTTCATAAGAGTCATTTGTTCATGAATCGCACTACATTAATCACTCTGTATGTGTTTGATTCACTATAAAGAACCGCTTCATAAGAGTCATTCATTCAGGAGTATTTTGAACAGGTTCTCGTTATGCAACTGTAACAAACACACGGGACTGAATCATCAAACAGGAAGCAGTAGTGATTGACCTGTGTGTGTCCTAGGCTCCTGTCCTGCAGTACCTGTACTATCTGGCACAGGTGGGCATTGCGATGTCTCCGCTCAGCAACAACAGTCTGTTTCTGAGTTACCACCGCAACCCTCTGCCCGAGTATCTGTCCCGCGGCCTGATGGTGTCGCTGTCCACCGATGACCCGCTGCAGTTCCACTTCACTAAGGTGGGATCTTCTGGTGTCTGATGTTCAAGGTTAAACACCTGATGAGCTGTACTACAGTATTTATGGGTGTGTGTGTGTGTGTTTCAGGAGCCTCTGATGGAGGAGTACAGCATCGCCGCTCAGGTGTGGAAACTGAGCTCATGTGACATGTGTGAACTGGCCAGAAACAGTGTGTTAATGAGCGGCTTCTCACACAGGGTAACATCTCACACACACAATTATACACAAAAATACACACACACACACACACACATCAAAATGTCGAATATCAGTAAAAAGTCAAATTATGCAAAAAAAGTATACATTTGTGGACCTTTCTGTGGGGAATATACTTGTGTCCTCACCTATAATATCTGTCCGTCTCAGGCTAAGGGTTATTGGCTGGGTCCCAACTACAGCAAAGAGGGTCCGATCAGTAACGACATCCGCCGCACAAATGTCCCTGATATCCGCGTGGCGTACCGACACGAGACGCTGTGTGAAGAACTTCACCTCATCACGCAGGCCATCCGAACACAGGAGCTGGACTGCATCGAGGAGGAGGACATGCTGTCCTTCACGCCCAGCCAATCTACAGCCCCGCCCACGTGCTCGCCTGTCCAATCAACTCGCTAGAAATGAGCGATGACCCCGCCCACGTGCTCGCCTGTTCAATCAGCTCGCTAGAAACGAGCCATGACCCCGCCCACACGCTCGCCTGTCCAATCAGCATGCTACAGATGAGCCATGACCCCGCTCACACTCATACCTGTCCAATCAGCATGCTAGAGACGAGCCACAGCCCCGCCCACATAAATACCTGTCCAATCAGGACACTTGAGAAGCCATGACCACACCCACACTCTCGCCTGTCCAATCAGCATGCTAGAGATGAGCCATAACCCCACCCACACTCTCGCCTGTCCAATCAGCATGCTAGAGATGAGCCATAACCCCGCCCACACTAGCACCTCTCCAATCATCATGCTAGAGATGAGCCACACCCACATTCATACCTGTCCAATCAGGCTACTTGAGAAGCCATGATCCCACCCACACACTCAACTGTCCAATCAGCACACTAGAGATGAGCCATGACCCCGCCCACACTCACTCCTGTCCAATTAGCACGTTAGCGATGAGCAATGGCTCCGCCCACACAAAACTGTCCAATTAGCACACTAGATAAGACATTACCCCACCCACACTCTCACATGTCCAATCAGCATGCTAGGTAAGCCATGACCCGCCCACACGCTAGAGACAAGCCACAGCCCTGCCCACACACATCTGTCCAATCAGGACACTGGAGAACCATGACCCCGCCCACACACTCACCTGTCCAATCAGCACGATAGAGTTTAGCCACAGCCCCGCCCACACTCACACCTGTCCAATCAGGACACTGGAGAAGCCATGACCCCGCCCACACACTCACCTGTCCAATCAGCACGATAGAGATGAGCCACAGCCCCGCCCACACTCACACCTGTCCAATCAGGACACTAGAGAAGCCCTGACCCCGCCCACACACTCGCCTGTCCAATCAGCACGATAGAGATTAGCCACAGCCCCGCCCACACTCACACCTGTCCAATCAGGACACTAGAGAAGCCATGACCCCGCCCACACACTCACCTGTCCAATCAGCACGATAGAGATGAGCCACAGCCCCGCCCACACACTCACCTGTCCAATCAGGACACTAGCGGCCATGACCCCGCCCACACACTCGCCTGTCCAATCAGCACGATAGAGATGAGCCACAGCCCCGCCCACACTCACACCTGTCCAATCAGGACACTGGAGAAGCCATGACCCCGCCCACACACTCGCCTGTCCAATCAGGACACTGGAGAAGCCCTGACCCCGCCCACACGCCGCCTGTCCAATCAGGACAATAGAGAAGCCATGACCCCGCCCACACACTCGCCTGTCCAATCAGGACACTAGAGAAGCCACGACCCCGCCCACACACTCGCTAAAGAACGCCTCAACATCAGGACCAAAGCGACATTCCCTCCTTCATTCATCTCATGTTAGTGCATGTTCAGAGACGTTCAGCTATGCACCAATAGAACACAACGAGCGCGAGTGTGTGTGTGTGTGTGTGTCATACCTCCGTCACAGCTCCCTCACGTGCCTTTTACTTTAGCTGCTTATATCTGAAAGGTTTAGCTGTGATGGTTTCATTTCTACATCAATTTGAAGGATTTCTTTTCTCCGATGGCCGAACTGTGCAGAGGTGTGTGTTACGAGTCTCCTCCGGTCCTGCAGGAGGCGCCGTTGAGCCCAAACCTCCCGCGCGCTGTTCACACGTGTGTATGAAGGGAGTTTCCACACACACTGCGCCTGACAGTTCATCGCTAGCTCCGGATCCGGCATGTGTCCGGTAGTTTAGTTGAGCATTAAACTGACTGTTAATCCTCACACAGTATTCTGATCTCCCATTAATAAATCACAAATCATGAGATCCAAACGCATGATTGCAGAAATTAGCATGCTGACCGAGCAGATCCAGAGCAAAGCATGAGGTTCGCCATGCTAGAGCGCAAGTGATCACAAGTAATACTACAAAATATATATGTATATCTTTATTTTTTTGTGATGAGATTGTTAGTCTACAGCAGAACTGTTCAGATGAGAGTATTTTGTTCATATCAATAAAGCATGTGTGTATTCAGTCTCCTCTGGTGGTTCTTTGCATCATAAAAACAGTGAGAGTATATAAATCAGACGCTCCTGATCTTCAGGTTATGAATAAATATGAATTTAGTGTCTGACGTCCTTCAACATCCGTTAACAGCTTCAGTTTGTGTGTGTGGACAGGACGTTATGCCTCAGGTCATTGGTCTCACTTCACTGGCCACCTGGAGAGAGTGAATGAGACATTGTGTGAGTATGACATCACATCCTTCGCTATCACATCATTCATGTGTAGTGTTGGGGAAAGTTACTTTGAAAAGTAATGCACTGCATTTAGTTACTTTTTAAGAAAAGTAATGCATTACAATATTGCGGTATTCTCCTTAAAAGTAACTCATTATGCATTTAGTTACTTTTTAAGAAAAGTAATGCATTACAATATTCCTGTACTACCTTAAAAAGTAACTCATTGCGTTACTTTAGTTACTTTTAAGAAAAGTAATGCATTACAATATTGCGGTATTCTCCTTAAAAGTAACTCATTGCATTTAGTTACTTTTAAGAAACGTAATGCATTACAATTTATGCGGTACTCCTTAAAAGTAACTCATTCGTTACTTAGTTACTTTTAAGAAAAGTAATGCATAACAATATTATGCGGTACTCCTTAAAAAGTAACTCATTATGCGTACTTAGTTACTTTTTAAGAAAAGTAATGCATTACTTTATTTTTTTTTCACCTGGGCTGGACTTGTTTGTTTTATATAACAAAAGTGAAATAATACGCTTCCGGTAACACCTACTTCACTAATAAAAACAAACAATCTAAAGTCATTTTTGCGCATGGTTTAACTGAATCATTAAAGGTCAGCAGTAATTTCACAGATTTTTATGAATTTGGCTGAATACTGAATCGTTTTTTTGTGCAAGTGAGATTGGTAAATGCGCGCTCAGATTTAGCCTAGAACTACAGTAACCCTCATGTTTACACACAACGACTCCGCACTTACGATTTATCTTAACATTGAGACGAGAGCTGTCAGTCAATGAGAAAACAAAGTAACTTGCGTTACTTATTCGAAAAAGTAACTCCGATATTTTGTTGTAAATTTGAAAAGTAATGCATTCCTTTACTAGTTACTTGAAAAAGTAATCTGATTACGTAACTCAAGTTACTTGTCATGAGTTACCCCCAACACTGTTCATGTGTGTAGCGATGATGGTCCGTACTCACAGAAAGGGCTGATTTGACGTTCTGCAGCTGGTAGAAAACGCGCCCCCCTTCCTCCGGACAAACGGTCTTGAGCTCGTCACGCGTCATTCCCAGCAGCATGGAGCCGGAGACGCCCCCTAAACACCGGACCGTACTGACACACAAAGAGGAAGTGACGTCTGAGGTCAGATTAACTAACTAGCATGGTTTGGCCATGGGACCATATATTCCCATGTTCAAGCCACGCCCAAATTTTAAGGTATTTTTGCAAATTTCATTTTTAAAAATGATTGAAATGCACTTTTTTTTACTTAACATACACATACAACGACCAGGCATAACATTATGACCTAATATTGTGTTGGCATTACGCAATATGCAAATGAGGTCAATTAATTAACCATGCCCCGCCTGAATGAGGTTTGAAATGGTTGCTTACTAGTCTCACACAAATAATATGAAGAACACGATCACACACTCCTCACATTTTACTGAAGCCCTTGTGCTCCAGCCAGGCTCGGACCTCCTCCGGACGGGATTTTCGGGTGAGTCCTGGTGCGGATGGAGTTTCCTGCGGGTCATGGGGTGAGATTAAGATTGTGAACGGGTGTAAATCAGATCAACAGGACTAGACGTGTACATCACGGATACGCACAGGTTTGTCCTCCTGCTGCGGGAGCTGAAGCATGTTGTTGGGGACGTACCCGACCTGCCCCGCCTGATTCTTCACCTTCCACCACTGCTTAGACATGTCCAACAACTACAACACACACACGCTGGATCTTTAGAGGACATTTTCTCAAAAACACGTTATTACAAACAGCTTATCAGTTAAAAAAACTCAATCTCAAGTCACATGTGTACACTATATAGTTTTGGGACGCATGCACATGAGCTTTAATGGCATCCCAATCTTAATCCGTAGGGTTTAATATGGAGTCGGCCCACCCTTTGCAGCTCTAACAGCTTCAGCTCTTCTGAGAAGGCTTTCCTCAAGGTTTAGGAGTGTGTTTATGGGAATTCTTCTAGAAGCACATTTGTGAGGTCAGGCACTGATGTTGGAGGAGAAGGCCTGGCTCGCAGTCTCCTCTCTAATTCATCCCAAAGGTGTTCTATCGGGATGAGGTCAGGACTCTGTGCAGGCCAGTCCAGTTCCTCCACACCAAACTCGCTCATCCATGTCTTTATGGAGCGACGCTTTGTGCACTGGAGCGCAGTCATGTTGGGACAGGAAGGGCCCCAAACTGATCCCACAAAGTTGGGACCATGAAATTGTCCAAAATGTCTTGGTGAGCATTAAGAGTTCCTTTCACTGGAACTAAGGGGCCAACCCCTGAAAAACAACCCCACCCCATAATCCCCTCCACCAAACTTTACACTTGGCACAATGCAGTCAGGCAAGTCCCGCCCCTGGCAACCGCCAAACCCAGACTCGTCCATGGGATGGTCAGACAGAGAAGCGTGATTGGTCACTCAGAGAACACGTCTCACTGCTCTAGAGTCCAGTGGTGGCGTGCTTTACCCCACTGCATCCCACGCTTGCATTGCTCTTGGTGATGTAAGGCTTGGATGAGCTGCTCGCCATGGAAACCCATTCCATGAAGCTCTCTCCACACTGTTCCTGAGCTCATCTGAAGGCCACAGGAGTTTGGAGGTCTGGAGCGATTGACTCTGCAGAAAGTTGGTGACTTCTGCGCACTGTGACCCTAAGCATGCGCTGACCCCGCTCTGGGATTTCACTTCGTGGCTGAGTTGCTGTTGTTCCCAATCGCTTCCACTTTGTTATAATCCCACTAACAGTTGAGCGTGGAATATTTAGTAGTGAGGAAATGTCAGGAATGGCCTTATTGCACAGGTGGCAACCTATCCCGGTCCCACGCTTGAGTTCACTGAGCTCCTGAGAGCGAGCCATTCTCTCACAAATGTGTGTAGAAGCGTCTGCATGCCTAGTGCTTGATTTATACACCTGTGGCCATGAGTGTCCCAATACTTTAGGCAATCTAGTGTGTCTTTGTGCTCACCTGTAGTTCTTCACCTTTACTGATGGTGAGCTCACGAGGGTTACGCGCGGTAAAATCAAACACCGCTCGCATGAAGCTGACCGGTAACTCCTCCAAGCTGCAAAACACACAGCGTTACACACTCAAAGCACAGCAGGAGCACACTACACTGCGATACTGATGCGTGTGGGTACCTTTGCTGATCCTCCTGGGGGAGTCTGCTGCTCTACACACAGAAACAGAAGGAATAAACGAGTCAGGCATCTGCAGTGAATGTTTCTGGTGTAATTGAGGGCTCGGTGTGTGTTGGTACCGGTTGTCGTGTCATAGATGCCTGCGGCGAATCTCGGCTGCTGGTGTTGGTGTGGCTCGGCTCTGGGTCTCTAACGGCCGGAGGCTCCCAGCCATCATCAAACACCGGAGTGAACGTGGGAATATCCTCATCATCCTCCGGCCACTTGGTGCTTCATCAGACACACAGAAGCATGATGTGAAGAGAGCAGTGTGTGTGTGTGTGTGTGTGTGTGTGTGTGTGTGATGGAGAGGTTACTGGGGATGTTACCTGGGATGTTCCAGGCGTCTCCCAGCGACTGCCACAGTTGATCCTCCTCCGCCGTGGCCTCCTCACTGAGGAACAGGATACACTCCGGCTCAAAGAGAGGAACCACGATAGATGGAGGGAGCTCCTCATGACAGTGGAACACTATCTACACACACACACACACACACACACACACACACACACACCGACGTTAGCTTAAGAACAGTGTTCACACACACGCACGCTCTCTCACACACACACACACGCTCTCACGCGCTCTCTCACACGCGCTCTCACACGCGCTCTCACACACACGCTCTCTCTCACACGCTCTCTCTCACACACTCTCTCACACGCTCTCACACACGCTCTCTCTCACACACGCTCTCTCTCACACACGCTCTCTCTCACACACGCTCTCTCTCACACACGCTCTCTCTCACACACGCTCTCTCTCACACACGCTCTCTCACACACACGCTCTCTCTCACACGCTCTCTCACACGCTCTCACACACGCTCTCTCTCACACGCTCTCTCACACACACACGCTCTCTCACACACGCTCTCTCACACACACGCTCTCTCACACACGCTCTCTCACACACACGCTCTCTCACACGCTCTCTCACACACGCTCTCTCACACACACACGCTCTCACACACTCTCTCACACACGCTCTCTCACACACGCTCTCTCACACACGCTCTCTCACACACACGCTCTCTCACACACGCTCTCTCACACACACGCTCTCACACACGCTCTCTCACACACGCTCTCTCACGCTCTCTCACACTCTCTCACACACGCTCTCTCACACACACGCTCTCTCACACGCTCTCTCACACGCTCTCTCACGCTCTCTCACGCTCTCACACGCGCTCACACACGCTCTCTCACACACGCTCTCTCACACGCTCTCTCACACACACGCTCTCTCACACACGCTCTCTCACACGCTCTCACACACGCTCTCTCTCACACACGCTCTCTCTCACACACGCTCTCTCACACACACGCACTCTCACACGCTCTCTCACACGCTCTCACACACACACACACGCTCTCTCACACACACACACACACACACGCTCTCTCACACGCTCTTACACACACACACACGCTCTCTCACACACACACACACACGCTCTCACACACACACGCTCTCACACACACACGCTCTCTCACACACACACACGCTCTCTCTCACACGCTCTCTCACACACGCTCTCTCTCACACACTCTCTCTCACACTCTCTCACGCACTCTCACACACGCTCTCTCACACACGCTCTCTCACACACACTCTCTCACACACACACACACGCTCTCACACACACACACGCTCTCTCTCACACACGCTCTCTCACACGCTCTCTCTCACACACTCTCTCTCACACACGCTCTCTCTCACACACGCTCTCTCTCACACACGCTCTCTCTCACACACACGCTCTCTCACACGCTCTCTCACACACGCTCTCTCTCACACACACGCTCTCTCACACACACGCTCTCTCTCACACACGCTCTCTCACACACGCTCTCTCACACGCTCTCTCACGCTCTCTCACACACGCTCTCACACACATGCTCTCTCACACACACACACATGCTCTCTCACACACACACACACGCTCTCTCTCACACGCTCTCTCTCACACACGCTCTCTCACACACGCTCTCACACGCTCTCTCACACACACGCTCTCTCACACTCTCTCACACGCTCTCTCACACACGCTCTCTCTCACACGCTCTCTCACACACGCTCTCTCACACGCTCTCTCACACACACGCTCTCTCTCACACGCTCTCTCACACACGCTCTCTCACACGCTCTCTCTCACACACGCTCTCTCTCACACGCTCTCTCTCACACACGCTCTCTCTCACACGCTCTCTCACACGCTCTCTCACACACGCTCTCTCACACACGCTCTCTCTCACACACTCTCTCTCACACACGCTCTCACACACACACACGCTCACACACACACACACACACACGCTCACACACACACACACACACACGCTCTCACACACACAGCTCACACACACACACACGCTCTCACACACACACACGCTCTCACACACACACACACGCTCTCTCACACGCTCTCTCTCACACACGCTCTCTCACACACACGCTCTCTCACACACGCTCTCTCACACACTCTCTCTCACACACGCTCTCTCACACACACGCTCTCACACACACTCTCTCACACACACACACACGCTCTCACACACACACACACGCTCTCTCACACACACACACGCCTCACACACACACGCCTCTCACACACACACTCTTCACACACACGCCTCTCACACCCTCACACACGCCTTCACACGCCTCTCACACACACGCCTCCCTGCCACACACGCCTCACACGCTTCACACACACGCTCTCACACACACGCTCTCTCACACACGCTCTCTCACACACACGCCTCTCACACACGCTCTCGCACACACACACGCTCTCTCACACTGCTCTCTCACACGCTCTCACACACACACGCTCTCACACACACACACACGCTCTCACACACACTCTCTCACTCTCTCACACGCACTCTCACACACGCTCTCTCACACGCTCTCTCACACACACACGCTCTCTCACACACACGCTCTCACACACACACACACACGCTCTCACACACACACACACACGCTCTCTCACACACACACACACACACACGCTCTCACACACACACACACACTCTCTCTCTCACACTCTCTCTCACACGCTCTCTCTCACGCTCTCTCTCACACACGCTCTCTCTCACACACGCGCTCTCACACACGCTCTCTCACACGCTCTCTCTCACTCTCTCTCTCTCACACACGCTCTCTCACACGCTCTCTCACACACGCTCTCTCACACACGCTCTCTCACACGCTCTCTCACACACGCTCTCTCACACACGCTCTCTCTCACACACGCTCTCTCTCACACGCTCTCTCTCACACACGCTCTCACACACGCTCTCTCTCACACTCTCTCTCACACACACGCACTCTCACACGCACTCTCACACACACGCTCTCACACACACACACGCTCTCACACACACACACACGCTCACACACACACACGCTCACACACACACACACTCTCACACACACACACACACGCTCTCTCACACACGCTCTCTCACACACGCTCTCTCTCACACGCTCTCTCACACACGCTCTCACACACGCTCTCTCTCACACACGCTCTCTCACGCTCTCTCACACACACGCTCACACACACGCTCTCACACACACGCTCACACACGCTCTCTCACACACGCTCTCTCTCACACGCTCTCTCTCACACACGCTCTCTCACACACGCTCTCTCTCTCACACGCTCTCTCTCACACACGCTCTCTCACACACGCTCTCTCTCTCACACGCTCTCTCACACGCTCTCTCTCTCACACGCTCTCTCACACACACGCTCTCTCTCACACACACGCTCTCTCACACACGCTTTCACACACACACGCTCTCACGCACGCGCTCTAACGCACACGCTCTCACACACGCTCTCTCACACACGCTCTCTCACACACGCTCTCTCACACGCTCTCTCACACACGCTCTCTCACACGCTCTCACACGCACGCTCTCTCACGCACGCTCTCACACGCACGCTCTCACACGCACGCTCTCACACGCACGCTCTCACACGCACGCTCTCACACACACGCTCTCACACACACGCTCTCACACACGCTCTCTCACACACACACGCTCTCTCACGCACGCTCTCTCACACGCACGCTCTCTCACACACGCTCTCACACGCTCTCTCTCACACACGCTCTCTCACACACGCTCTCTCTCACACACGCTCTCTCTCACACGCTCTCTCACACACGCTCTCTCACACACACGCTCTCTCACACACGCTCTCTCACACACACGCTCTCTCACACACGCTCTCTCTCACACGCTCTCTCTCACACGCTCTCTCACACACACACACGCTCTCTCGCACGCTCTCTCACACGCACACGCTCTCTCACACACGCTCTCTCACACGCACGCTCTCTCACACGCACGCTCTCACGCACGCTCTCTCACACGCTGCGCTCTCTCACGCGCACGCTCTCACACGCACGCTCTCTCACACGCACGCTCTCTCACACACGCTCTCTCTCTCACACACACGCTCTCTCACACACGCTCTCTCACACGCACGCTCTCTCACACGCACGCTCTCTCACGCACGCTCTCTCACGCGCTCTCTCTCACACACGCTCTCTCACACACGCTCTCTCACACACGCTCTCTCACACACGCTCTCTCTCACACACGCTCTCTCACACACACGCTCTCACACACACTCTCTCACACACGCTCTCTCTCACACACGCTCTCTCTCACACACGCTCTCTCACACGCTCTCTCTCACACACGCTCTCTCTCACACGCTCTCTCTCTCACACACGCTCTCTCTCACACACGCTCTCTCACACACGCTCTCTCTCACACGCTCTCTCTCACACGCTCTCTCTCACACGCACTCTCTCACACACGCACTCTCACACACACGCACTCTCACACACACGCTCTCACACACACGCGCTCTCACACACGCTCACACACACGCTCTCTCTCTCTCACACACGCTCTCTCACATCTTCTCTCACGCACGCTCTCTCACACGCGACGCTCTCTCACGCCTCTCTCACACGCTCTCTCACACGCTCTCTCACGCACGCTCTCTCACACGCACGCTCTCTCACGCACGCTCTCTCACACACACGCTCTCTCACACGCACGCTCTCTCACACACGCTCTCTCACACACGCCTCTCTCACACGCCTGCACGCTCTCTCACACGCACGCTCTCTCACGCACACGCTCTCTCTCACACACGCTCTCTCACACACGCGCTCTCTCACGCACACGCTCTCTCACACACGCTCTCTCTCACACACGCTCTCACACACACGCTCTCTCACACACACGCTCTCTCTCACACACGCTCTCTCACCGCACGCTCTCTCACACGCACACGCTCTCACACGCTCTCTCACACACGCTCTCTCACACACGCTCTCTCTCACACACGCTCTCTCTCACACACTCACACACGCTCTCTCTCACACACGCTCTCTCTCACACGCCTCTCACACACGCACTCTCACACACGCTCTCTCACACGCTCTCTCACACACGCTCTCTCACACACACGCTCTCTCACACGCTCTCTCTCACACACGCTCTCTCTCACACGCTCTCTCTCACACGCTCTCTCACACGCTCTCTCTCACACGCTCTCTCTCACACGCTCTCACACACGCTCTCACACACACACACACGCACGCACACCACACGCCACACACACACACACACGCACACACGCACACACACACGCTACGCCACACACACACCACGCTTCACACACGCCTCACACACACGCTTCTCTCACACACACACGCTCTCTCACACACGCTCTCACACACACGCTTTCACGCACACACGCTCACACACGCTCTCACACACGCTCACACACGCCTCACACACGCTTCTCACACACGCTCTCTCACACACACGCTCTCTCACACGCTCACACACACGCTTCACACACGCTTCTCACACGCACACGCCTCTCACACACGCTCTCACACGCTTCTCACACACGCCTTCTCACACGCTCTCACACACACGCTCACACACGCCTTCACACGCCTTCACACGCACACGCCTCTCACACACGCACGCCTTCTCACACACGCTCTCACACACGCTTCACACACGCTTCTCACACGCTCACACACACGCCTTCACACACGCCTCACACACGCCACACACGCCTCACACACACGCTCACACACACGCTCTCACACACACGCTCTCACACACACGCTCTCACACGCTCTCTCACACACGCTCTCTCACACACACGCTCTCTCACACACGCTCTCTCACACACGCTCACACACACGCTCTCTCACACACACGCTCTCTCACACACACGCTCACACACACGCTCACACACGCTCTCACACACTCTCTCTCACACACACGCTCACACACACGCTCACACACACGCTCACACACGCTCTCACACACGCTCTCTCACACACGCTCTCACACACGCTCTCTCTCACACACGCTCACACACGCTCACACACACGCTCTCACACGCTCTCACACACACGCTCTCTCACACACACGCTCTCACACACACGCTCTCACACACGCTCTCTCACACACGCTCTCTCACACACGCTCTCACACACGCTCTCACACGCTCTCACACACGCTCGCACTCTCACACACTCTCTCTCACACACGCACTCTCACACTCTCTCACACACACTCTCTCACACACACTCACACTCACTCACTCACTCACTCACTCACACTCACTCACTCACACTCACACACACACACACACACACTCTCTCTCACACACACACACACACACACACACACACTCTCACCAGCTCCAGTATAGAGAACAGACAGTGGGCCAGTTCAGCGGCGCTGGGGTTCTCAATCTTTCCCTGCAGTTCGCCCTGATGAGCAGATTATGAGACATAATTAATACAGAAATATTTGTATTAAATATATTTAGATTATATAGACCGATTAATAAGTTATATCTAAATATGATATTGTATTAAATAACCTTTATAATATTAAATATTATACTAGTAAATTATGATTATATAATTTAATATAAATATTTAAAATATATATATATAAATACTATATACTTTTAATATTATGTTGATGCAATCAATATAATTAAATATATTTAAATTGTATAAATATTAAATTTCAATATATATCAATTAAATAAAGTTAGACGTTACATTAAGTAAATTATATATAAATATAATTTAATATATAACAATGTAATATATAAATGTTAAAATGTAATAATAACATTTAGGTAATAAATATCTTTATAAAAATTTGATTAAATTATTTATAAATATTAGAATTTACTAATATAATATTTTTAATATTATATCGACATAATTTTATGAGCTAGTATTTTGATCAAATCTGTCAAATAAGTTTAATCTAAATATGATTTATATTAAATTACATATATTAAATATATCTAGTAAACTGTCTAGTGTGTATATATAAATAATGTACTAATATATTTTAATAGTATATAGAAATAATTTATACTATAAAATATATTTAAATTACATAAAAATGTATTTATTATAGATAGTAATCCGATAAGATGATAAATAAACAATTTTTTGATTACATTAAATAGATAAATATTATACTTTTATATATATATATATATATATATATATATATATATATATATATATATATAAAACCTTTATAATAAAATATTACAATCTATGTTAAAATCATAATTTATTTAGATATTACATTAAATAAATATTACTTAATATATAAATATTACAATGTAATAATAACATTTATACTTTACACATGTAGATCAATATTTGTTTTATACACACACACTACCAGTCCAAGAGAATAGGAAAGTGTGTCATATAATGTATGTGTAGTATAATCTAATATTTAAATGATATATAAATATATAGGTATAACTGATGGAAATGGATCAGCACCGCAGTGCCTCACACACCAGCAGGTTGAAGGCCATCTTGACTTTGCGCAGACAGACTGTGAACTCTTCATCTGACGGCATCCCCTTCACAACTGACCACAGGAAAGAGCATTGGTCAGAGTTCACAAACGCATCTGATCCAGTCAAATCAATCGCTTCCCTCACCTTTCCGCTTTTTCTTCTTTTTCTTTTTGTCCATTTTAGGAGCGACGGCTGCCAATCTGTCTGTGAACGCCTCGATATCGTTGATGAGATGATTGAGGATGTCCTGCACACAGACGAGTCGTGAGATCTACACATCAACACGGAGCGATTCACTGCAAACACTCACCACGTTCCTCTCTCTCTCGGTGTACGGCCTCTGAGGGGCGGGGCGGTATCGGGGGCGTGTCTTCTACACGAGGGGGCAGGGCCAGTTCCGAAGGCGTGTCTTCTACATGAGGAGGCGTGGCCACAACCTTTATATAGGAGGAGTTATTTCTGGAGGCGGGACTCTCATCTGGACAGCACAGACAAACAATAAACAGTCTACCGTTGATACAACATGAAAGTGCAAGGGATTATGGGTAATATTAGACCAAAGAGCAAGCTAGGAAACATATGCTGAATTTGGAATCAGATACTACTCTTATCATTTCTACCATAGAAATATGACAAAAATAGTATTAGTATGCTTGTATGCAATTCCAGATTCAGCCAGATCCATTTTCACACACTCCATTTTGGACGCACTACTCCTAATCTTGCACACTATTTAGGATCTAATCAAATCCTGAGGGATAAAATCAAGTCCCGCACTACATTATTTCTCATGAAATACCTTTTCACTTAAAAATGCATGCGTGTTGGGTGCGTGTCATGCCAATACTAGTAACGAGGCATTTACTTTTGTGCGATTGTTAGATAGTCTGTGAAATGTTCTGATGCTGAGATATGGCGTGTTCATATTGCTATACGGTCGCTAGGGTGTGGATGCACAGTTACCATAGTGATACTTAGACTAGTTTCAAAACAAAACAGCCAATCCCAATGTCTCTATAATGTTGTGGTGCTGAGATGTGGCTTATTCATGCTGCCGTACGGTTGCTAGGGTGTGGCTAGACAGTTACCAGGGGGAAACTAATTGACAGGATGTGTATTTGGATATTTGAAGACTACATGCCAGTCTGAGTCAAAAGAGGCCACCCACTTGTCTCTACGATTTCCTATGGGGCGGTTGCTAGGGTGCTGTAACTGGTTGCTAGGGCGTGGCTATGACATTGTTATGTCACTACTTGTTTCCCGGTTGCTGGGCGAGTCAAATGAGCTCATCCACCAAGTGTCTATGACATTCTCATCTCTTTTCTCTCTTGTAAGCCGAGATGTCCCGGGTTCAGAAAACAGACGAGCCACCATTTGTCTCATTCGTCGCAGTTTGCGAGCTGGCCGTGACATAAGTCTAAGGGACTTTTTTTGCTCCGTTTTTCGCCTGTCAGGTGAACATCATAAATCATGTGGCTTATTGAGGAGAACATGATTTAACACCTCATTCATGGGTACGGTAGTAGAGGAAGCATGTGAGATAGTAATAGAGGAAGCGCAACTAATTAAAAATACACCGTTCGGCCGTTCTCTCACCATAATCCGGAATGGCCCACTGTTCTGGAGGAGGTCTCTGATGAATCGGCTCGGCTGGAGGCGAAGCTCTTCGTGAGTTTCTCTGCATGCTGTCTCGTGCACCGGCTTTACTGTGGAGTAAAATAACACATGTACGTCACCAGCACATTTGGAGGTCATTTAGAGATTGGCTGGACAGGATTTCCTCAGCTAACCTGACGTCACTCTGTCTGTGGTCATCCCTCTTGTTCTGCAGAAGCCGCTCCAGTTCTTTCTTCAGATAATCTGCCTGAATGACAAATGAAATCAGCCGTTTGTCATCAGAGACACTGAGAGAGAGTCGTGAACTCACCCTGAGAGACTCGCTCTGGAACAGGAAGACGCTGACGGCACGACCGCCTCGGTCCTTGATGGAGACGGTCAGGAGAGAGTTGTATGCGATCTCGTCCAGAACGGCCTTCAGATCCAGAACGCTGCTCAGCGGCCACGATTCCAACGTCTCCTGAAACATCAACACAAAACCCAGTGAGATCACTAACGCCTCAACGGTTTCTCACATGCTTCCACTGAGACTCACCTTGGTCTCGATGTCCAATAGCAGCAGCGCTCCGTCCCGCACCTCCAGGATCACGTCCTGACCCCACACTCGGCCAGTGGCGTCCAGATATCTCAGCCGCTCCAGACAGTCGTCCACGTCACAGAGCTGCCGCCCGTCCAGCTCACAGGTGAACAGATGCTGTGGAGGAAAGAGGCGGAGTGAGTGAGCGGTACCATGATCATGATGATGATGATGATGATGATGATCCACACCTCCACTCGGTGCTGGAACTGATGCATCTGTCTGTTAATGGAGTCGGCATATTCCTTCCTCTGATCTACAGAAAACACACAAGCATCATAATCTCACAATGACAAAAACACAAAAATACACAATCATTATCAAACACAATAACAGTCATTTTAAACATTTTGTCCTCAGAGTTGATGTGTTAGAAGCAGGAAAAATGTGCAAGCGTAAGGATTTGAGCGAGTTTGACAAGGGCCAGATTGTGATGGCTAGACGACTGGGTCAGAGCATCTCCAAAACTGCAGCTCTTGTGGGGTGTTCCCGGTCTGCAGTGGTCAGGATCTATCAAAAGTGCTCCAAGGAAGGAACAGTGGAGAACCGGCCACAGGGTCATGGGCGGCTCAGGCTCATTGATGCACGTGTGGAGCGAAGGCTGGCCCGTGTGGTCCGATCAAACAGACGAGCTACTGGAGCTCAAACTGCTCAAGAAGTTAATGCTGGTTCTAATAGAAAGGGGTCAGAATACACAGAGCATCGCAGTTTGTTGCGTATGGGGCGGCATAGCCGCTGACCAGTCAGGGTGCCCATGCTGACCCCTGACCTCCCCGAAAGCACCAACAGTGGCACGTGAGCATCAGAACTGGACCACGGAGCAATGGAAGAAGGTGGCCTGGTCTGATGATCACGTGTTCTTTTACATCACGTGGATGGCCGGGTGTGTGTGCGCGTGGCTTACCTGGGGAACACATGGCCCCAGGATGCACTACTATTTATCCTTTGTTTAATAAATAATTTATTTAGATTTAACCTGTTTAATGATATTTATCATTGATATATACATATACCATACACACAAAAGTCCACAATAAATGACTAAAATATACAATAACAATAATAACACCATGAATAAATAAACACACAATAATGACCTCAAGAACACACACCATACACTCACAGCAAACACACACCACACATAGAGTAAACATTAAAAACACACAACACCTAGAGTTAGTTTTCTTTGATGTCCGCTTTATGGGTTTCACTCTAATTTCTGTAAGAAATATTTCGAACTCAGTCAATCATAAACGCGTCTATAAATAGCACACGGTCAGGTAAAGGTTCAACGCCCATCCTCAGAGTAGCGTGTTAATGATCAACACGTGACGTCACAGGGTCAGTACTCACTGTATATTGATTTAGCGCTGGGTCTGGATAAACCCGACAGCTCCGGGGACGCCTCATCCGCCGCAGTCACACTACAGGACATGACACAGTTAAACACACGTCTGGTGACATTACACACGGATCAGAGCCGAGCCTCACCTGGACCGCAGCGAATCTGGGTAACCGCTGGACCAGCCGAACGGACTCGAACCCCGCAGCATGACTACAGCACCTGGACACAGTCAATCAGCACTTTATCACCGCAACACCTGCAAACAAACGTACTGTGATGATCGTACCGCAACGGATTCAACTCATATACATGCACTCGGCCTAAAACTAACTTTTACCTTCTAATGTAAGGTCACTGACTTTTTACCGGCCATGAATATTACATCAAATGTAAAACAACACTGCAATGTAAACATTATTACAGTTCAAAATGTTATTCAGAAGAAGCTGTGTTTTTCTCTGTCTTTTGTTGTTGGGTTAGCATTAAAACACAGCAGCAGGAACATTAGGCTGCTGTCACTTTAAGAGCGAATGCACGGATCCAATACACAATACGCGTTTACTTTCTCAACTACTTATGTTCACTTGAGACACAATCGACCATGTGTACTAGGATACTTTGCATGAACTTTGTGCGCAAGACGACATGAATGAGAGCTCAATTCAGTATTCGTGCACTTCAATGTTTGCGCCGAGTAACGAATCGACTTCCCTTCCGCGTCTTCATGCGCTTGAATGTTTCATCTGGCAAGGCTTAGAGGGTAACTAAACCCTGTTCACAGCCTAACTCCACCCACTGGCAATATTTGAAAAATGCTGGAAAAGTTGGCAGAGCCCAGCGGAGACAGAGGGGCAAACCGAGGCGGGCTGAGCGGGGCGTGCACCTGAGACCCGCGGTGACGGATTGATTGACAGCTGTCAGACTCGAAAAGATGAAGAATGACTGGAGTGACACCAGTAGTTTTGCAACAGAGCGGTCATTTGAAGTAGAGGAGGGTGAATTGTCTGTAAACACAGGGTCAGAGCCTTATCGATGCGAGCCGATGCCTCAAACTGCATTAACTCCGATGCCGACGATACTAGCGAAACCGCAGCGCAAGAGAGCAGTGTCTGAGTGGTAAACATTAGCATTATTGATAGTATACTCGCGGTCATCTAGGCCAAGTGCACGCAACCACTGACGCCAATTTCCACGTCCTGCTACGGCTATGCTAACTAGATTCTAATATACAATATCCTGATCATTTTCAATACTCAAATTCCAACTCCAGACTCGCTACAGTGTTTTTGACGGAACAAGATGTTTTTATAACAGGAGCCGAGCCAAGGGCGTGGTAGTGAGCCGTTGGAGGAACCATCCTACGTAACGATGTACCACAACGCCCAATAGGAAAATTAAACTCTGTTCAACCTTAAGAGGGCAGCACTTTGGCGGTTTTCCACCATATTTTATAGAATTAAAACACTTCCTGCTCAAATGTCAAAACTCTTACTTGGATCAATGAACAGCACTAATAAAGCCCTAGTCTTGCAGATCATCAACTAAAAAAGTTGTTCTAGGGTTTAGTTACTCTTTAAACTTTCGCTTGTCCCAGCGTCGCACACGCTTTGTTTACGTTCATGTTCCCACAACATTGCATTGTTAGCGCTCATTAATGTTACCGGCCCAATGCCGATTGTTATACTCGCCAACACAGATTTTTACTCGCCTTTTTAATTTAGTGTTAATTTTCAGTCCTGCATGAACACCACAATATTTGCATACGTACTACAAAGAATACCATGGTATACAATAATAGCACCATGGTATTCCTGGAATTGCACTGAAATACCATTGTATAGCTCTAGTACCATAGCATTAGGCTACCATGTGATACTAAATATGGTACTCTTTGTGAGTATACCACAGTATTTAAGTCCGCCTGTGGTTAAACTCAAGTTTGTGTTGTTTATGTTTATATGTGGTGTTTTTAAATATGCTTTAATACAAACCACGTGTCAAATTCAGCAGTCAACAGTTTTGCGGAGTATTTTCTTTTTTAAACTGCAGTGAACCAAATACAATCTCAAAAACGCGGTTTGAAATCGCTTCTCTGACGTCATAAACTAGCTTGTAACCAATCGCGTCACGAGGGGGGCCGGGTTTTAGCATATCATTAACTATTCTCTGAAGCAGGAGTCTCAAGAAATGCTGTTTATCCTGCTTGTGAATTATGTACATGATGATGAACTATATGCCTTTCTCCAATGACGTTTCTGAGCTGTTCAAAGCGTTAAGATGATAAGCAAAGTGAGATGGCAAATGGATGGTTTGTGTAACATTAGCATCACATTATTAGCTGTTTAATAACGTAGTCAAACGAAGGAAAGTCATATTAATTACCGTTCAGCCCAAGAGCGCCATTGTGCAATGTTTACCTCAAGTTCGACTGTATTTCTGAGGAGGCGGGGCTAATTTGCATATTCATGAATCCACGTATACTACGTTCAAGCTATTTTAAGTCAATAACGTTACTTTTTTTTTTTTACATGAAAAAAAGATTGTTTAATTTTGGTGATCAACGATGAGTCAAAGGACTTTAAGAAGGTTGTGGTTTTTCAATGTATATTTTTATGGTAATGCCATGGTACATTTGCATGGTGCTTTAAGAATACCATGGTAGAACCATTTCTTATGAAAACAAAGTACCATGGTATATATTAAAATACCATAGTAGTAAACTTAGCCATGGTAAAGTACAGTGATAATCTACTTTTTGTGGTTATACTACAGTCTTACGGTATGAAAAAGAATAGTGTTTTTAATGTTTATTTTTATGGCATGGTACATTTTCATGGTATTGCCATCTCTTTAGTACCATCATATACTTTGTGTTGAGTATACCACATTATTTACATGGTACGGTAAAGATTATCACGGTTTTTCAATGTATATTTTTATGGTAATACTGTTGTACGGTAAGGTATTAAACTTTTTTGGTGCTAGTTTGTTCATATACCATTAATATAATGTTTTTAAAAAAAGGGTTAAATCATGGAACTTAGGTTTACTTAAAAAGTCTGCCAGACCATGGGATTTACCAAAACCTTCAGTTAAAGCAAAGAAAGGCCCGTGTTAAAGTTCAGCCGATCATCTGCGCAGGTTTATGAGCTCATTAATCATAAAGGTCTGTAATCTGCTGTGAGGAGCGTCAGGAATGTGATTTAACACCGCATCACACGAGAAAACCTCAAAGATTCAACACAAACACACCATGATCCTGATCATTTGAGGAATATTAGCTCTCGGAGAAGACCTCTCGTAAACCTCCTGAAGACACACAGGAGATCATCCCTTCATGTCCAACTTCTTCTGATATGATTAAAGGTCATCTAATAAAGAAACGGATCCTGAGTAGATCAGATATAGTGTTGTTTGAGCTCTGTCTCACCTGTGTGTTGAGATCTTCTGTGGTTTCTCCGGGTCCTGTGCGTTAGATCATTCTGCGCTCGCACGCTCGCTCGGACGGAGGAACAGGAAACTCCCGTCGGACACCGGGTCCAAAGTCTGACAGGAGCTGGGAGCCGCTGCGTCTTAAAGGAGCTCAGATGGGTGGAGAAACACAGCCTCACCTACACACCTGAACAAACCCTGACCTCATCACATAAACAGCTTCACAAGTGAATCGACTTCCACCTGAGACACTCACATTTTTCATTTTATTTGATAAATCCAAGTTACATTATTACACAAATCTACATGACGGGATGTCAAACACACAGTACTGTTAAAAAGACGAGATATTCAACCCCAAAAGTGCGAAAAACCACATAAAGCGGACAGTTAGATTATAAGCGTAACATACATCTGCAGTAAAAACACAACAGCGTGGTTAAAAGCTCATTATATATGCGCATCAGACGTTCCTTCCCGCTGATAAAAGAGCCTCGCTTCTGGGCGGGCGTTCAGCGTGGCTGATCATTAACACACACACACGCTAGACTTTGACCCCAGCGACTTATACACACTGAAACCCTGAGAAACACTACGGCAACGAGTCTCTGGAGCGTCTCAAGAACTTCTGGTTAAAAACACGGACGGGCGCTGGAGCGAATGGAGCGGGTCACTGCGTCTGCAGGGCCTGCGTGAGGTGGAGGCCGGCCCCGGGCGGCAGGGGCCAGTTCTCCTGGCCCTGGTGCGTCTGCAGGAGCCGGTACAGCTGCTTGAGGTGCGTGACGATGTTGTCTTTGATGTCGGGGATGGAGATCTGCAGGCGAATGCTCCCACTGTCTAACGAGCGCGTGCAGTCGCCCGAAAACATCTCGCTGATCATGCGCGCCACCACCGGGACCACCTGCAAACACACACACACGTTGGGTTTTCATGTTTTATGGGGACATTCCATTGGTGTAATGCATTTTATACTGTACAAACCGTATTTTCTATCCCCCTACACTGCCCCTGCCCCTAAACCTACCCATCACACACACACACACACACACACACACACACACACACACACACACACACACACACACACACACACACACACACACACACACACACACACACACACACACAGCCCCTAAACCTACCCATCACACACACACTGCCCCTAAACCTACCCATCATACACACACTGCCCCTAAACCTACCCATCATACACACACTGCATTTTTACTTTTTCAAAAACATCACTTAGTGTGATTTATAAGATGTTTTCTCATGGGGACAAAAATGTCCCCACAAGGACAAGGATTTTGGATATTGCCATCTTTGTGGGGACATTTTAGTGTAGGGATTACCAGTCCACACTCACACACACACGTTGTTGTGAGGCGGATGGCAGCACATCTATACCAAGAAACAATCACGATTACAGACCACACGGGCCAGCCTTCGCTCCACACGTGCATCAATGAGCCTGGGCCGCCCATGACCCTGTGGCCGGTTCTCCACTGTTCCTTCCTTGGAGCACTTTTGATAGATCCTGACCACTGCAGACCGGGAACACCCCACAAGAGCTTCCGAAAAGCGGGCATACACTAATGTAGACTGCCCCTGTGGCCCATAATGCAACACTCACCTGCACCATGATGAGCTTCCTCTCTCTGGGTCTGCCGTCGGGCCACTCCTCACCGAAACACAGGTGAATGTCGTAGAGCGGCGGCTCAGACGAGGACTGCCCCCGCTGGTGAGTGATGACCCCTGTGGACACACAGCAGCATCAGAAACACACGGTCAGGCTCTGATACGAGCAGGGTCAGGGTAGGGCTGGGCGATGTATCGAATATTGGCGATCGCAATAATTTTGACGACGATGTAAAATTTGAAAATATCGTGAATATCGAATATTTCAAATTCAACATGCAAACTTTCCCAAATCACATTACCAGATAACGCAAAGCTCTGCTTCCACCATTCACTAAACACTGGAGCAGAAGAGTTAAATATATACGCACAGCGTATGAAAAAGAAAGCAACAGAAACATGCGCGCATGAGAGAAATAATAGCGCAGCGCGGGACTCTGACCTGAAGCGCACACGCCTTTCAGACAACATGCGATCGCGATTCAGTTCCTTCATGGATTATTGGGTTTCAGTGGTCAAACAGATGTAAGAATGCATGTCCTGTCGAGTATTAAACACAGTAGTGTGAGTCTTTAATGAACGTACCACTGATCTATATAATCTATACACAGAGTCGAGTGAGGAATCGTGTGTCAGTGTATTGGGTCCGTGCAGCTCTTAAAGGGCCGGAGCTCATATTCTGTGTGATTTAATGTTCATCAAACAACAACGAAAATTAGAAAACCACCCCTTGGCTAAACAACTTTAATATATTTATTAAGAATCAGTGTAGCCTATAGTTCATTTATAGAGTGAAGACTTTTATATATATTTGATTTATTTCTTGACTGTTAAATAGACCCACTGTAGCTGAACATAAAGCACTGTTTTTGTCATATTGTTTGTAATTTGCATGTTTTACTTGCTTTTTTTTTTTTTTTTTAAAGATCAAATTAAAGATCTATATTGTTATTAGAAAAGGACATTTAAAAAAATATTAAATTACTCGTATCATGATTTAAGATTTTGGTCATCCCGACCCATTCAGTAAACGCAAACATTTTGTATTTAATTTGGTTCTATCTATATAGTTTTAGTTGTTTTAATGGGGGCAAAAGAAAATATTTTTCTAAATTTAAAAGCAATTGCAAACATATCGAGATATATATTGAATATCGTAAAAATTTGGACAATATCGAGATATATATATATTTCTTGGATATCGCCCAGCCCTAGGTCAGGGGTCCGGCAGTGGCTCACCGCTGAGGAAGGACTCCAGGCAGAAGAGCTTGACCCGGTGCTGCCGCTCGATGAGGTTGGGCGCGTTGGGGTTGGGCGCGCAGGGGCCGGACCAGTACACTTTACACTGGCACAGCCGCACGGCGTAGATGTCGTGTCCGCTCACCTCCAGGATGAGGCCGCGGTCCATCACGTCCAGCAGGCGGCTGGTGAAGACGCGCTGCTTGTCGTTGGTGATGTGTTCGTGGGGGGAAGCGCACCTGCTCCAGACTGACCGGCCCAACAGCTCCTCCTGGTTAACGATCGGCCCCAGGTCACCGTAGAACAGCCGGCAGCCCTGCGGGTTACTCACGATCACCGGCGGACACACCTCCTTACCACGGTAATAGAACTGAACCTCCAGATCCGTCACTGCACACACACACACACACACACACACACACACACACACACACACACAATTATGGGTGATATCAGGATCAGGGTTATTATCGTGAGGTACAGCTGAAACACTTCTGTTGACTGAACTAAAGCCGAAAAAAATAAACTAAGTGTTTGTGTGAGAGACACTGTTTGTGTAAGTGTGTGTGAGTGATTGAGAGAGTGTGTGAGACACTGAGTGTGTGTGAGTGAGTGTGTGTATGTCTGTGTGTGTGTCTATGTCTGTGTGTGTGTGTCTGACACTAAGTGTGTGTGTGTGTGTGTGTGTCAGTGTTGGTGAAAGTAAATTTGAAAAGTAATGCATTACAATATTGTTACTCTCTTAAAAAGTAACTTAGTGAGTTACTTAGTTACTTTTAAGAAAAGTAATGCTATGCTACTTTATGCGTTACTTTTTCTCACCTGACTGGGCATGTTTTTTGTTTTGTATGACAAAAAGATTGTATATTTGTGCAAATGTAAAGACCTCTTCATACCAAAATTGAAATAATAAGCCTCAGGCTGAGGTAAAATACAAATTCACACGCTCTGCTGTGCTGCGCTGCCATTCTGGGTAATGAAAGAATATGACGAGGAGAAAAGTTTTACCAATAAATACAAAAATCTAGTCATTTTTGCCCATGATTTAACTGAATCATTAAAGCTCGGCAGCAAATGGGTCAATAAAGGCAGATTAAATGCATAAAAATATTTGTTTTATTTAACATTTAATTATTGAAGGGTTTGAATATTTTGCATTTGACTGATTTTATTATTTTTGAGGAATACTCAATCTTTATGCAAGTGAGATGAATAAATGCTCAGATTTATTCTTGAACTTCAATAACACGTTCACACACACACGCCTCTGCACTTACTCTCCATCTCATGGGGACAGGAGAGCTGTCAAATAAATGTGAAAAAGTAACTCAGATATTTTGTTGTAAATTTGAAAAGTAATGCGTTACTTTACTAGTTACCTGAAAAAGTAATATTATTACGTAACTCAAGTTACTTGTAATACGATACCCTCAACACTGGTGTGTGTGAGAGAGTGTGAGTGTGTGTGTGTGTCTGACACTGTAAGTGTGTGTGTGTGTGTGTGTGTGTGTGTGTGTGTGAGAGTGTGTGTGTGAGTGTGTGTGTGAGTGTGTGAGTGTGTGAGTGTGTGTGAGGAGTGAGTGAGTGAGTGAGTGAGTGAGTGAGTGAGTGAGTGAGTGAGTGAGTGTGTGTGAGTGTGAGTGAGTGAGTGAGTGAGTGAGTGAGTGAGTGAGTGAGTGTGTGAGTGTGTGAGTGTCTGACACTGTAAGTGTGTGTGTGTGTGTGTGTGTGTGTGTGTGTGTGTGTGTGTGTGAGTGTGTCTGTACTGGGCAGGGAGCTGATCCAGGTCTCCGGGGTGGCGAACATCCCGTCGAAGGCCGAGGGCGTCTGCAGCTCCATGGGTGGCGGCTGCATCTCCACGTCCTGCGGCTCCTTCTTAGGCCACACCTCCGCAGGGGGAGCGGGAGGAGGGCAGCTGGCCGGCTGCATCGGAGACACGGATCCCGGAGGAGTCCAGACCGGAGCCAGCGGAGAGGAGCTCATGCCTGCACACACACACACACAACCGAAGACATTAAACACACGCAGAATGTCTCGATGCTAGCTCAACATGTGACAGTGACCGGCTTCATCCCAGTACCGTGAGGAGGATACGGCGGAGGAGGCTCCGGAGTGTCGGGAACGTCATCATCATCGCCATCAGTCTCGTATGTGGTGACCGAACCTGAGACACACAGAGATTACGGCTGCGCTCAGAACCAAACACTCACACTACAGTCACACTACAGTAACACTACAGTAACACTACAGTCACACTACAGTCACACTACAGTCACACTACAGTCACACTACAGTAACACTACAGTAACACTACAGTCACACTACAGTCACACTACAGTAACACTACACTAACACTACACTAACACTACAGTCACACTACGTCACACTACAGTAACACTACACTAACACTACAGTCACACTACAGTCACACTACACTACAGTCGCACTACACAGTCGCACACAGTAACACTACAGTAACACTACAGTCACACTACAGTCACACTACAGTCACACTACAGTCACACTACAGTCACACTACAGTCACACTACACTAACACTACACTAACACTACACTAACACTACAGTCACACTACAGTCACACTACAGTCACACTACACTAACACTACACTAACACTACACTAACACTACAGTCACACTACAGTCACACTACAGTCACACTACAGTCACACTACAGTAACACTACAGTCACACTACAGTCACACTACAGTCACACTACAGTCACACTACAGTCACACTACAGTCACACTACAGTCACACTACAGTCACACTACAGTCACACTACACTAACACTACACTAACACTACACTAACACTACAGTCACACTACAGTCACACTACAGTCACACTACAGTCACACTACACTAACACTACAGTCACACTACACTAACACTACACTAACACTACACTAACACTACACTAACACTACACTAACACTACAGTCACACTACAGTCACACTACAGTCACACTACAGTCACACTACAGTCACACTACAGTAACACTACAGTAACACAACAGTCACACTACAGTCACACTACAGTCACACTACAGTAACACTACAGTAACACTACAGTCACACTACAGTCACACTACAGTCACACTACAGTCACACTACAGTCACACTACAGTCACACTACAGTAACACTACAGTCACACTACAGTAACACTACAGTAACACTACAGTCACACTACACTAACACTACAGTCACACTACACTAACACTACAGTCACACTACAGTCACACTACAGTCACACTACAGTCACACTACAGTAGCACTACACTAACACTACACTAACACTACACTAACACTACAGTCACACTACAGTCACACTACAGTCACACTACAGTCACACTACAGTCACACTACAGTCACACTACAGCCACACTACAGCCACACTACAGTCACACTACAGTCACACTACAGTAACACTACAGTCACACTACAGTCACACTACAGTAACACTACAGTAACACTACAGTCACACTACAGTCACACTACAGTCACACTACAGTCACACTACAGTAACACTACAGTCACACTACAGTCACACTACAGTCACACTACAGTCACATGACCTCCGCAGCCATCAACCCAAACTAAATCAGCACTTTAAACTGTTTTACACTTCACATTGTGCTAAAATCTCATTTAATAAATAAAACATTCATTATAATAAAGTCAACAAATATTTCAATCAATTAATTCAACAATAAAGTAATATAATATTAATAAAAAAAAGAATAATAATAATATTTAAAATATATATACACATCAAGAATAAATATATTATTAAAAAAAAAATAAAATATTTTAAAATTAAGAATAACGTAATATTAAAATATAAATATATGTACATAAAGAATAAAGTAATATTTAAAATTCAAGAATAAAGTAATATAATCTTTAAAAAAAACTTTTTAGTAAACATTTTTTTAAAGAAAGATATTATATGGAGTATAACATTTAGAGATAAATATGACAAGATTTTACATTGTAGATTTTGTAAAGTATTTTTACTTTTTAGGGCATCTAACCAATAAAAAGGGACAGATAATTAAATATGAATACATTTGTTTAATTTGAATAATTAACTGACCTGTTACATGTTTTACACAATTCAAGTTTATAGTACACAAAATACTATAAATCTGAGATTATTAGAACATTTATAAATATATGAAATGTTATGAACTGATTCATTAGCGTGACATTTCAGTGCTGGTAGGATAATACGGTGATTTAAGCTACTAAGAACTAATATTCATATTCAATATTCATATTTAAGCATTTTTTCCTCAACAAGAGAGAAAATGTGTCGATATTTTGTTTATTAGGCAAATAGATTAGGATCTATTAAACTGCATGAACATTAATCTGTAAAATATATTAAAAACAAACAAATAACTCCAGACCTCCAGAGTTCAGATGAAATATAATTCACACAAGTGTGTGTGTGTGTGTGTGTGTGTGTTACCCGGGTTACTGTTGGTCTGTGGAATATAACACACGTCGTGTGTGTGTGTGTGTGTGTGTGTGTGTGTGTGTGTGTGTGTGTTACCCGGTTACTGTTGGTCTGTGTGTGTGTGTGTGTGTGTGTGTGTGAGTGTGTGTGTTACCCGGGTTACTGTTGGTCTGTGGAATATAACACACTTTGTGTGTGTGTGTGTGTGTGTGTGTGTGTTACCCGGGTTACTGTTGGTCTGTGGAATATAACACACGCTGTGTGTGTGTGTGTGTGTGTTACCCGGGTTACTGTTGGTCTGTGGAATATAACACACGTCGTGTGTGTGTGTGTTAGTGTGTGTTACCGTGTGTGTGTTACCCGGTTACTGATGGTCTGTGGGAATATCACACACGTCGTGTGTGTGTGTGTGTGTGTGTGTTACCGTGTGTGTGTTACCCGGGTTACTGATGGTCTGTGGAATATCACACACGTCGTATGTGTGTTAGTGTGTGAGTGTGTGTTTTACCCGGTTAATGATGGTCTGTGGAATATAAGACACGTGTGTGTGTGTGTGTGTGTGTGTGTGTGTGTGTGTTACCCGGTTACTGATGGTCTGTGGAATATCAACACACGTCCATGTGTGTGTGTGTGTGTGTTACCCGGGTTACTGATGGTCTGTGGAATATCACACACGTCATATGTGTGTGTGTGTTACCCGGTTACTGATGGTTCAGGGAATATCACACACGCCATGTGTGTGTGTGTGTGTGTGTGTTACCCGGTTACTGATGGTTCAGGGAATATCACACACGTCATGTGTGTGTGTGTGTGTGTTACCCGGGTTACTGATGGTCTGTGGAATATAACACGTCATGTGTGTGTGTGTGTGTGTTACCCGGGTTACTGATGGTCTGTGGAATATAACACACGTTGTGTGTGTGTGTGTGTGTGTGTGTGTTACCCGGGTTACTGATGGTCTGTGGAATATAACACACGTCGTGTTTGTGTGTGTGTGTGTGTTTTACCCGGTTACTGATGGTCTGTGGAATATCACACACGTCATGTGTGTGTGTGTGTGTGTGTGTGTTACCCGGGTTACTGATGGTTCAGGAATATCACACACGTCATGTGTGTGTGTGTGTGTGTTACCCGGGTTACTGATGGTCTGTGGAATGTGTGTGTGTGTGTGTTACCCGGTTACTGTGTGTGTGTGTGTGTATAGTGTGTGTGTGTGTTACCCGGTTACTGATGGTCTGTGGAATATAACACACGTCGTGTGTGTGTGTGTGTGTGTGTGTTACCCGGGTTACTGTTGGTCTGTGGAATATAACACATGCCGTGTGTGTGTGTTACCCGGGTTACTGATGGTCTGTGGAATATAACACACGTCGTGTGTGTGTGTGTGTGTGTGTGTGTGTGTGTGTTTTACCCGGGTTACTGATGGTCTGTGGAATATCACACACGTCGTAGATCTTCAGCGGGTTCATGGGAACCTCTTTGGTCCCGTCGTAGATGAGGTTGAACTCGCGGCTCTTGTTCAGAGCACATCTGAGCTGGGCTTTCCATTTGGCCGGATCCGGCTCGTCCACTCCTTCCTGATACTTCCCAGTCTCCACGGCCCAGGCCTGGCAAACACACACACACACACGGATAAATCCCAGTCCCGGCCGTACTCCGGTCTCAGGATCCCCGACACTCACCTTAAAGATGGTGTTCTCCTCTTCCTGTTGGGGCGTGTGGCGCGTGGCGTGTTTCCATGGGATCTGGAAGCGTTTGGCCTCGCGGTCCAGCCAGACCAGCCCGGGAAACGTCCCGTTGTCCACCTGAGAGACCAGCCAGGGCTTGAGCCGGACCCGGCGCGGATGAGACGACATGAGCTTCTGGGAAAAAACACATGAATGACCATAAAATACTGAATACCTCAGAATAAATCACAGCCTACAATAAGACCCTGGAGCTCAACAGCAATCCTAATCTCATGGGTATATCGGGTATATGGCAATTGCCATACAGCAAAATTATATGGGTCAAAATTATCATTTTATGCCAAAAATCATTAGGATATTAAGTAAAGAGCATGTTCCATTAAGATGTTTTTTTAAATTTCCTAACATATACATATACATATAAAAAGCATTATTATTAGTAATATGCATCACTTTAAAATTTTCTCAATATTTAGATTTCCGTGCACCCTCAGATTCCAGATTTTAGTTGTATCCCGACCAAATATTGTCCTAACAAACCATACATCAATGGAAAGCTTATTTATTCAGCTTTCATATGATGTATCTCAATTTAAATAAATAAATAAATCCTTATGACTGGATTTGTGGTCCAGGTATAACACAGAAATCCAACAGACTTCATTTCAATGACTATGGTCGATATATTTTGTTTAAATTTTACTCTTTAATATTTTTGTTTATTGTATATTGCATGTATGTGACTTTTTAAAAGGTGTTATATTTAATAAATATAATATTTTTAAATAAACTATTATTTTAGATAAATGATCGAGGTTCATTGACTATAAACAACTTGGCTGAAAACGCAGGCCAGATAAAACTCATATTGTTAATCAGACTTTAATATTATGATAATTTATCAGAAATAATCGTCGGTTAAATCGATAAATTGAGTAACGTAAATAAACCGCCGGTGACGTTGATATTCAATGCTAATGCACGAAACCTCTTTAAAAACACTGAAATTCCGATAGTAGAGCACATTTGATCGCATTATATTGTTTGAATGTCAGTAAAAGCCTGTTAATATAAAATATAAATCATATGAATATTAATGAGTCTCACCTGAGGGTTTCAGGAAGCGTCAAAGCAGGGAAAACACCAATCCTGAGGCCTTTGCCGCCAAAACAAGCTGGTTTATGATTAAATGTGCTTAAAGTCCGTGTGTATCGGTCATAAATGCGATAATGCGCACACACACTCCGTGTGGAAGAGTGGAAGTGTGTGAAGCGCGTTTGGCGTGTGTTTGAATCTCTGCTCGAGAGTTTCACCGTCTGCCGAAACTCAGGTAAAGCGGTGACGTCACGTGCATTTCTGTGAATCACGCGCACACACACTCACACACACACACACACACGGGCCTGCGGTCATATCCCATTGTCAACCATCATTCATTCACTGTAAAAAGTCTGATTAGGAATATAAGTCTATTGATTAATTCAGAGACATGTTTTTACAAAGGATATCACAATTATTACAAATGAAATAAAGTTGAGGATTAAAATTATGTTGATAAATTAGGTCCCAGGGCAAGAGCATTTGTTAATCAAGTTTGTGATTGTTTTCGTCGTGTACGAGATTCTGAGTTAAAACAACCCAGGCTTGTCAAGTAAGGCTTTAATTTGTTCAGAAACGGAAGTAACTTAAATGTTATTTTTGTATTAATGCATTTAGTAGTCAAACCATAGCGCTTCTGTCAAAATATATAAGTCTATGTTATTTAAATAAATATAAAAATATTTTATTTACAAATTTTGTGCTTGTTTTTCCCCATCACGTGCTCTGGCGCCACCCTCTGGCTGAATCACGCCATGACAATAAACCTCTTTCATATAAAATACACCGATCAGGCATTACATTATGAAGTGAATAGCACTGCTGATCTCTTCATCACGGCTCCTGTTTGTGGGTGGGATATATTAGGCAGCAAGTGAACATTTTGTCCTCAGAGTTGATGTGTTAGAAGCAGGAAAAATGGGCAAGCGTAAGGATTTGAGCGAGTTTGACAAGGGCCAGATTGTGATGGCTAGACGACTGGGTCAGAGCATCTCCAAAACTGCAGCTCTTGTGGGGTGTTCCCGGTCTGCAGTGGTCAGGATCTATCAAAAGTGCTCCAAGGAAGGAACAGTGGAGAACCGGCCACAGGGTCATGGGCGGCTCAGGCTCATTGATGCACGTGTGGAGCGAAGGCTGGCATATGTGCGCGGATTTCCTGTGGAACACATGGCCCCAAGATGCACTATGGGAAGAAGGCGAGCGGAGGTGATGCTTTGGGCAATGTTCTGCTGGGAAACCTTGGGTCCTGCCATCCATGTGGATGCTTTGACACGTCCCCACCTACCTAAGCATTGTTGCAGACCATGTACAGCCTTTCATGGAAACGGTATTCCCTGGTGGCTGTGGCTCTTCCAGCAGGATAATGCTCCTGACACAAAGCACAAATGCTTCAGGAATGGTTTGAGGAGCACAATGAGTTTGAGGTGTTGACTTGGCCTCCAAATTCCCCAGATCTCAATCCAATCGAGCATCTGTGGGATGTGCTGATCAAACAAGTCCGATCTATGGAGGCCCCGCCGCAACTTACAGGACTTAAAGGATCTGCTGCTAACATCTTGGTGCCAGATACCACAGCACACCTTCAGGGTCTAGAGGAGTCCATGCCTCGACGGGTCAGCAAAAGGTGGTCATAATGTTATGCCTGATCGGTATATATATATATATATATATAATTAACATAATTATATTTTGTTCCAGGAGGCCAGGTAAGACCCAGTGATTTTATTGGGAAATTTTCCTGCTTCAAAATCTATAGAAAAATCGTGCATCTCTGATCGTGAACAGCCTGCGTGGAATACCTTAAAACGGTTCATATTATCCTTTAAAAAAAAAAAGTTGACAAAACCATAAGGTCTTTATCCATTCCACTGCACTACGTTTCCATTCTGTTGGTGTAATCATGACCTCGCGCTGCTGTGTTTTTGTTTATGCTCGTAAAGTTGCTTCACCAAGCGCATTTTCCATTACTATTGACATATTTTCATATTAATAGGTGAAATGACAACTTAGTTCATCGGGAGTGTACATGTGTTAGTGTCATGAACGGAGGAAAGTCAGCTGTTATACCGCAAGAATGCTCAATATCACCGGCCACCCATGGACACCACGCCTCTGTAGCCTATATATTTATGAAAATGAGTTTGTATCTGTTTATATTATATTCGTCAGATGCCGCATCTTCCGTGTTTAATTTCTGGTTTAAAAATCATTATTGGAAGGAATAATAAAATCGCTTTTCCCTGACCTGCGCAGGCGCGGCTCAGTCTCTCTTTCAGAGCTTTTCTTTCGGTTTTGATTTCAAAGTGTTGTTGAAATGGCGTCGAGTTCAGGTAAGAATCAAATTAAGACACAAATATAGCCTGTGATGAAAGAATGCTTCCACGGTGATTCGTGCAGTGTTTATGAAATATTAGCCACACAGTAGACGTTTAGTTATTGTACGCTTTTATGGTTATAAGTGGCATTGAACACCAGGAAGTAAACCGACGTATAAAAGGCTACATCTCATATACATTTTTACTCATCAACTCTGTTATCTAGGCAGAGGAAATTATAGTTTTGCATTTTTAAATTCTAAAGAACAACCAAAGCAACAACCATTTTAATTAATGCTTGACACAAACGTAGTGAAACAAACTTTAAGCATGTTGAGATTGATCAGATGTGTAACTAATAGTAAAGTATGCACATAAAGCCAACATGAAGTGGTCAAGCATTTTACTCTATAAATCTACACAAGCTGCACTCGATTGAGGGTCCCTATGCAGTGTTCACTTCTCTATGACACTCAAATTAAATGAAAGGCAATAGCTTCAGATAGCCATATATTGCAATTCGGGTGCTCGCTTTAAAGAGCCCACACCCCAATGAAAAATGTGCAACGAGACTGTGTCTGTTATATATAACATTAAATACATATATATACCAATCAGGCATAAAATTATGATTTATACATGGTCTGCAACAATGCTTAGGTAGGTGGGACGTGTCAAAGTCACATCCACATGGATGGCAGGACCCAAGGTTTCCCAGCAGAACATTGCCCAAAGCATCACCTCCGCCGGCTCGCCTTCTTCCCATAGTGCATCCTGGGGCCACGCACACACACCCGGCCATCCACGTGATGTAAAGAACACGTGATCATCAGACCAGGCCACCTTCTTCCATTGCTCCGTGGTCCAGTTCTGATGCTCACGTGCCACTGTTGGTGCTTCGGCGGGTCAGGGGTCAGCATGGGCACCCTGACTGGTCAGCGGCTATGCCGCCCATACGCAACAAACTGCGATGCTCTGTGTATTCTGACCCTTTCTATCAGAACCAGCATTAACTTCTTGAGCAGTTTGAGCTCCAGTAGCTCGTCTGTTTGATCGGACCACACGGGCCAGCCTTCGCTCCACACGTGCATCAATGAGCCTGGGCCGCCCATGACCCTGTGGCCGGTTCTCCACTGTTCCTTCCTTGGAGCACTTTTGATAGATCCTGACCACTGCAGACCGGGAACACCCCACAAGAGCTGCAGTTTTGGAGACGCTCTGTCCCAGTCGTCTAGCCATCACAATCTGGCCCTTGTCAAACTCGCTCAAATCCTTACGCTTGCCCATTTTTCCTGCTTCTAACACACCAACTCTGAGGACAAAATGTTCACTTGCTGCCTAATATATCCCACCCACTAACAGGAGCCGTGAGGAAGAGATCATTCAGTCTTTCCTCCATGTAAATCATGAATCCGCTCAACTGGCTTTTAAAGGGAAAGGTAGATGAGACTCTGATTGGTTTATTGCATGTTACACCCAAAACACACCCATGACTCATTAAGAGACCCCCACTGACCAGTTAAGCCTCACTACTATCCACACTTCAACCAGAACTAATGTTACAATCACGACAATCACTATACTCAGTTCTGATTGGTTATTGCAAACATTGTGAAGTCACATCTTATCAGTTGCTGCACAAATGTAATTAACTTGTAATAATGTCTAAACCCTCTGTTCTATGTGTGTGTGTGTGTGTGTGTGTGTGTGATGTTTTTTCAACAGCAGGTAGAAGAAGTCCACAGTATGATCGTCCTAACAGTAAGTGAATGAAATCACTGACAGTGATAGGCTTGTCGGCATGGTGTCATAGCAGGGGCATGGCGTGGCGGAGTCGGGAAAACAGTCCAATCTTATATTGGCATTTTTGTTAAACAAACTTTTGCCATTGCAGTAATTAAATCTCTTGTGTTTCCATTTTTACAATAATACATCGGAATTGACGGAGGGCTGTTATTCGGCATTATAAAACTTCAGATTGAACTTATTAGAGGTGCAGAACGCCACACAGCAACTTTTCGGCATTGCACCAAGCAAAAATCAATCTTAATCATTACAAAAGTAAAGATAAAGCGTCTAACAAGGTCTACTCATGTTCATTCAAATGGGTTGTTTTTCCCGTACAGCATTAACGGATATGGCATTTTGTGGGCGTAATGCCGACCAAGTCTATGGTTTCAACTTGAAACTAAATAATACTCAGTAAACCTGTCTCCGGCGGATGACTTCCGATTGTTTGAATAGTCCTAGTTGATAATTCTTTAAATCGATGTCATCCTCAAAACAACCCGCCTCCAGCGTGTTGCCTCCGATCTTCGAATATTACACTTTAGTAATTGTTTAATCAATACGGCATCCTCAGTAAAACCTGTCTCCGGCGTAATGACTCGATATTTCAAATTATTTATTTTTAATAATTATTTAATCGATACATCATCCTCAATAAACCCGTCTCCGGCGTGTTGCCTCAGATCTTTCGAATATTCAGATCGATTATGACCTCTGACCTTTAAAATAATAATTGTAATAATAATAATACGCTGTTTGTTAATTGGCCAGAGGAGAACTGCCCCCCCGACTGAGCCTGGTTTCTCCCAAGGTTTATTTTTCTCCATTAGGTCTCCTGATGGGGTTTGGGTTTCCTTGCCACTGTCGCCTCTGGCTTGGCTTGCTCAGTTGGGGAAAAACTATTTTTCAAATATATTTCAAAATAAATCTAATTATTAAACTAAATTAACCATATAGACCAAATTACTGATCTAAAGCCCACATTGTTACTGTATGATAATCGAAATATATTCTGTTGCATTATTTTCTGTTTAACACTGTGAAGCTGCTTTGAAACAATCTGCATTGTTAAAAGTGCTTTATAAATAAAGCTGACTTGACTTGACTAAACATTGTTTCCTTAATGAAACATTATGGGTAAATCTGGGAATAAAATGATTATTCCATAACATTCAGAGTTGATTTAGTTCAAAAAGTCAGTTGACAAAATCATGCCATTGTTACTCTCTATCATGTTGTTCTAAAATATGTTTTCTTTTGCTGAACACAGAATTTTAAGATTAATAATAATAATAATAATAATTTTTTTTTAAATAAAGAAAACTGTATAAAACTAGTACATAAAACAATGTGCTTTATTCCAAGTCTTGTGAGACCATCTCCATTAGGTTTGTGTGAGAAACAGTCCATCCAGCTCTTGGCCTGAATCCCAAATCTTCTTAAATCCCATGAAAACTCTGTTTGAAGAACAGGCTGATATGAGTTGTCATTCCCTGAGAAATATTCCAGTTCCTCATTTGAGTTAATTCCTTCATCACATCAGTAACGGCAGACGCTGTACTGTAGGTTTTATACAGTAACCTAACTCTGTTTGTGATCTCCACATACTGCAGTATTTCTGTGTTTTGTGTCATTCAAACACTGACAATTTCAAGGAGTGACAAAATCCTTCAAAATGAAGTTCCTGATTCAGATATTCTGATAGCAAAGGCCAATTACACACAATTCTGGAAACACGGATCATAACATCCAACCTCATCTCTGATGCTACAGCAGACTAATATACACTCCAACACAATATCTCAATGATGATTGACTTACAAAGCGCGTGTGTGTGTGTGTGTGTTTCTCTGCTCTTTTTCAGTGAGAGATCTGAGGATTGTTCTGCTGGGAAAGAATGTGTCAGAAAACAGTCGAGTGGGAAACACTTATACTGGGAACAACAACAGCGTTTCACAGTGAAGCTTCATCTCATTCACAGCCGCACAGTGTGAGAGTCAGTGGAGAGGTGGAGGATCGACACATCACAGTCATCAGCACTCTTCACCTGCTCCAGCCACATCTGTCACACCATCAGATCACAGAGTGAGAGAGTGTGTGTGTCTATCGGCTCCAGGACCTCATGTGATCGTACTCGTACTGCAGTATAATGACTTCAGTGATGAGGACAGACAGAGAGTGAAAACTGTGCTGAACCTCTTCAGTGAGAAGGGCATTAAACACACCATAGTGCTAACTACTGATAATGAGACACGCACATCAGTATTACCTTTTAAGATATGGAATAAAACTGTTGATAATTTAATAAAGGAGTGTGGAGGAAGACATTTTGATGCAAGAATCTCAGGATGGCGCTCTGAGATGATCAGAAGGATAGAGAAGATACTCAAGGAAGAACATGAAGAATTCCTCATCTGTAACATGTATGAGGATGAAGGATCATCAGTGGATGGAGATCTGAGCAGATCTGGAGGTTCAGTCCGAGCAGACGACAAAGAGGATGGAAAACTCAATCAGAGCACAAAACAGGAAGTGATGGAGGAGGTTTGTTAAAGTCTGTCTTATGATAATGAACTACAGCCCTTTGATAGTTACAGTCATTTTTCTCCCTGTCATGTTGTGTCTCCAAAGCACTGGAACAAACATTTATTCTTTTAGTTATCTGTTTGGTTTTGGTCAAAGCTTCTAAAATGCTTGTACATAAAGAAATGGAATATGTTTTAATAGAGTATCAGACATCGACAGATAGACAATTATCCCATGATTTACTCCCCTAAAGTCATCCTAGATGTGTATGACATTCTTCTTTCAGACGAATACAATCAGAGTTATATTAATAAAGTCCAAGCTTTATAATGGCAGTGAATGGCAGCAGCATTGGGTATGGCATGAGCCCTTCTGTTCATACCACATTATCTTAACAAAATGTGAACACTAAAAGAACTTAACAACAATGCAAATAGCCTTCACTGTGTCCTAACCAAAAGCGACACGTGAGAAAAAAATATATTTATTTTACTGCTTTTATTTCTGCGGCGCTGTGGCTGAAACAATACAAAGAATGACGAGTGCAGATGATGAGCTTTATTTAATGTAAGGGGAATTTATAGTGAGTTTGATATCATTTTTCGTGACCTTTGTAGACATAGCCTTACTCAAAGCAACAATGGACAATTCACCAATTCTTGAAAATAAATGAAAGGAAACAACTGTGTTCAAACTGTCAAGGTGAACAAACACGTGTATTCAGTCACTCAGTACATTTAATCATGTGTTGAGGGTAAACCATGACAAGTAACTTCAGTTACGTAATCAGATTACTTTTTCAAGTAACTAGTAAACTAATGGATTACTTCAACAATTTACAACAAAATATCTGAAATACTTTTTCAAATAAGTAACGCAAGTTACTTTGTTTTCTCATTGACTGACAGCTCTCGTCTCAATGTTAAGATAAATCGTAAGTGTGGAGTCGTTGTGTAAACATGAGGGTTATTGTAGTGAGCGCACATTTACCAATCTCACTTGCACAAAAAAACGATTCAGTATTCAGCCAAATTCATAAAAATCTGTGAAATGCAAAATCTGAATACTATGAAACCTCCAATAATTATGTAAAATAAATCAAATATTTGTATCCATTCAATCTCACTTTATTGACCAATTACTGCTGACCTTTAATGATTCAGTTAAACCATGCGCAAAAATGACTTTAGATTGTTTGTTTTTATTAGTGAAGTAGGTGTTACCGGAAGCGTATTATTTCACTTTTGTTATATAAAACAAACAAGTCCAGCCCAGGTGAAAAAAAGTTACATAAGTAACTAAGTAACACAATTAGTTACTTTTTAAGGGAATAACACAATATTGTAATGCATTACTTTTCAGTAACTTCCCACAACACTAATTCAGGGTTCCGGGGTCTTAAAACGTCTAAAAAGTCTTACATTTAAAAATCTAAATTTAAGGCCTTAAAAGTCATACATTCGCGGAAGTATTGAGTTCTAGGTCTTAAATAATTTTAAACAGGTCTTAATTTCCCTACATCCATGTAATGCTACCTCTGACGTTGAAGTGCTCCAGCAGCTTTAGTGTGTGTGTGTGTGTGTGTGTGTGTGTGTGTGTGTGTGTGTGTGGACTGGTAATCCCTACGGTATGGGGACAAAATGTCCCCACAAAGATGGCAATATCCAAAATCCTTGTCCTTGTGGGGACATTTTTGGTCCCCATGAGGAAAACATCTTATAAATCACACTAAGTGATGTTTTTTGAAAATGTAAAAATGCAGCATGTCTCCTGTGATGGGTAGTGTGTGTGTGTGTGTGTGTGTGTGTGTGTGATGGGTAGGTTTAGGGGCAGGGGCAGTGTGTGTGTGTGTGTGTGTGTGTGTGTGTGTGTGTGTGTGTGATGGGTAGGTTTAGGGGCAGGGGCTGTGTGTGTGTGTGTGTGTGTGTGTGTGTGTGTGTGTGTGTGTGTGTGTGTGTGTGTGTGTGTGTGTGTGTGTGTGTGTGATGGGTAGGTTTAGGGGCAGTGTAGGGAGATAGAAAATACGGTTTGTACAGTATAAAATGCATTACGCCTATGGAATGTCCCCATAAAACATGGAAACACAACATGTGTGTGTGTGTGTTTGAGTGAGTGTGTGTGTGTGAGTGTGTGTGTGCTTATTCCATGGTGTTGTAGTTCTTTCTTTCGCTAGTCCAACTATAGTTCGCTGTATTACAACTACAAATGAGACCAGCATGCATCTTATATTGCAGCCAATCAGCTGTGTTATTGGCTCGAGTCTCTTTTGTACCACAGACAAATAACGCATTTTATTCTTCAGCTAAATTAGTTCTCCAGTTCCGCGATCATGAAAGTGAAGGGGAATCTTTCTCACCTGCCGTCTCGCATAAGCGCCAAGGACCGGGCAAAGCGATTAAACACAAAAATAGTTAATAAAAGCGATCTAAACCACGGACCGATGTCAGACTGGCTGTGGATTCAGTGCGTGTGCTTCCCGCCTGTCATCGTGTGAGTATATGATCAATGTGTCTATAGGCTCATTACTCTTGAATGATCAAACACACACATTATTATCCCTATGCCCATATTGGCTGGTATGTTGTGTGTAAAAATGTTTGTGACGTGTGTCAGTATTGGATCTACATTACTGTAGGTCTTAAAGTGAAAGCAACCTAATATAGAGTCATGCATGTTGTTTGTTATATTGTCATGTGTGACTATTGCGCATCTAACATAATGATATGGTAAATGTGGCATCCTAATTATGGAAAAAAACAAAAACAAGCACATTTCTGGAAGTGACTACCACTAAATATTACCACCAAAATAATTTTGATTAAAACATTTATTTTTTAAAAGTAACCTATGAGGAAGTGCAAGTTTACTGATACTTTGTTCAATTTAAATAAATGTTCTTAGTAAATTTATGATTCTGTATTTCACTTTTTTTAATTGTGCGATATAGGTCTTCAATTTAATTCATAATGGTCTTAAAATGTCTTAAAATGTCTTAAATTTGAAATCACAAATGCAAAATCTGAATACCTGAAACCTCAATAATTATATAAAATAAATCAAATATTTGTATCCATTCAATCTCACTTTATTGACCAATTACTGCTGACCTTTAATGATTCAGTTAAACCATGCATAAAAATGACTTTAGATTGTTGTTTTATTATGGTAGAAGTAGGTGTTACCTGGGCGTATTATTTCACTTTGTTATATAAAACCAAACAAGTCCAGCCAGGTGAAAATTCATAAAGAAAGTAACTAAGTAACACAATTAGTTACTTTTAAGGAATAACACAATATTGTAATCATTACTTTTCTGATAACCCACAACACTAATTCAGGGTTCAGCGAAGTCTTAAGCGTCTAAAGTCTTACATTTTAAAAATCTAAATTTAAGACTTAAAAGGTATACAGTGCGGAGTATTGAGTTCTAGGTCTTAAATAATTTTAAACAGGTCTTAATTTCCCTACATCCATGTAATGCTACCTCTGGCGTTGAAGTGCTCCCTTGGCACAGTGTGTGTGTGTGTATATGTGTGTGTGTGTGTGTGTGTGTGGACTGGTATCCCTACGGTATAGGGACAAAATGTCCCCACAAAATTCTTAATATCAAAATCTTGTCCTTGTGGGGACATTTTTTGGTCCCATGAGAAAGAAACATCTATAAATCACACTAAGTGATATTTTTGAAAATGTAAAAATGCAGCATGTCTCCTGTGATGGGTAGTGTGTGTGTGTGTGTGTGTGTGTGTGTACTCCAGATGGTTCTTTTCTATACAACAAAAGTGGGAAGAAATCTTTACTAGGTAAAGGTAAAGTTAAAGGTTTTTGGGTCAGTTGACAGCCTTTATTTCGAGGTCAGTTGAATGTGACAGAAAAGTTTTGGGATTAAGAGGTGGGATTGGGATTAGGACATAATTGAACCTCATGAACCAACAGCTCATGAATTATCAAATGTGCCTCAGCTCTAACATACATCAACTCGTCTCAAGCCATAAAATAGCATTAGTGTGAAGAACAGATCAAACATTAAGCCTTTATTAACTGAAACTCTTTACTTGTGCATGTTTAAATCATGATATATGCGAGAACTTCTTTGGTTGCATATAGCAGAAGCCCAGCCCACTCAACACTATAGTGACAGGTTGTGTTGAGCAATGAGGCGAGGACTTTATTAAATGCCAAACAAATGAAAAACAAACGTAGGGAAAAATATACAGGCAAGGCTTGACACACTGGGAACATCACACATGCAGAACTTCAGACAAAGATGAACAAATGAGATGACAAGAGGAGAGGCCAAGACATTAAGACAGGAGATGTTGTGGGTGAACTATTCCTTTAAAGCAGGATCCTCAAATCTGGCCCACGAGATCCACTTTCCTGTAGAGTTTAGCTCTTTCCTAATCAAACACACCTGAACATGCTAATCAATGTCTTCAGGATCATTAGACAATCACAGGTGGTTGTGTTTAAAGCTAAACTCTGCAGCACATTGGCCCTCCAGGGCCAGATTTGAGGAACCCTGTCATAGATCCTTACATAGAGTGGTTCACCCAAACCTGGGGTGGGCAAGTTCGCTCCTGCAGAGTTTGGCTCCAACCCTAATCAAACACACCCTCCTCGACCGAACTTGCCCACCACTGACCCAAATACTGTCAATTAAACTATTACAAGGTAGTTATATAATGTATTGCAATGTAATTATATGATATTATATTATATGTTTTTGTTGTCATTTTCTGGGTTTACATTTGCTACCAAAGCTGATCTGATTCTACTGTCTCTAAATGTTATTTCAGGGACTACTTCTGGAAAAACAACGCTGAACTTTGTACTGTGTGGATATAATACAACACTTAAGACTTCTGTGTCTAAAGTATCTCGAGGGTAATGACTAAACCTCAGAAAGAGATGAGTAAAGTGTGTGAGAAGAGAGATGGGAAGATCGATGGACGGCAGATCACAGTAATAGAGCTTCCAGCTCTCACCGGCTCTCAGAAGAGGAAGTGATGCGGGAAACTTTCCGCTGTGTTTTTCTCTGTGATCCTGGAGTTCATGTTTTTGTCCTTGTTACTCCTGTCAGTTCACTGACTAATGAAGACAAAGCAGAAATGGAGAAGATTAAAAGAATATTTAACTCTAATGAGCACTTCATGGTGCTTTTCATTACTGAACTCACTGTTGACCGAAGTGTGTCAGATTTTGTGTTATCTACAGAAGCTCAGAGGGTTGTGAGTCTCTATGGGAGTTGGTACACTGTGATGGGGATAAAGGACCAAAGAAACTCTGAACAGATCTCAAAGATTATAAATGGTATAGACATCATTAAGATTGAACCCTATTCACTTCAGATGTTTATGAGAGCTCAAGAGAAGAGAGTCAGACATGAACTAGAGGAGAAACTGAGTGTGAGAGATAAAGAAATCAAAGAGTTACAGGAGAAGATCAAGACACTGGGTGAGTGAATTCATTTATATCTCTGAATAAAACATCTTTGTGTGAATACAGTAATAAACTTACAGTAAATCCATACTGGGTGAACCATACATGAAGAAATAACCTTTTATTCATGAGCTACCTATTTCAGTCAGTTCTTCAGAAAATAAAAATGTAAGGTCAGTGGAATTGATGTCAGAAAACTGACAGTCCCAAACATCCCACTTTGAGCGCCTGAAACGCTCTATATTACTTAAAGGGCTCATATTATGCCCTTTTTACAATATGTAAAATAAGTATCTGATGTCCCCAGAGTGTGGATATTAAGTCTTAGCTCAAAATACCCCACAGATCATTTATTATAACGTGTTAAAAATGCCACTTTTGGATGTGAGCAAAATTGCATAATTTGTAAATGCAAATAAGCTGATGCTCCCAGTTCCCTTTCCAGAAGAGGGCCTACTCCTAAATCCAATTCTAATCCTAACATTACCCTTATTACAGCACCTACTAGGGTCACATTCGGCACAACACTGGCAACAACAAAACAGGATAATCTCACGCCCAGAAATATCAGAATGGGCATTCATGTGCAGTTTTTAATTAGGAAGCTCTTGTTTATGACAATTCCAATAGCATGTGAGGGCAGTGTCAGTTCTGGATATGAGGTTTGAGCACGAAGCATTGTTTTTGAACCATCTTTCAGAATCAACCTTTGAAAAATCCAGTGTTGAACAGACCCTCGTTTATGCAACGTTGGTGCAAACGCATAAATCAAATCAAATCATCTTTATTTATATTGCGCTATTGTTATTTATAGTCCCAATTGTTTCAAAGCAGCTTCACAGTGTTAACAGGAAAATAATGCAACAGACAAGACTTCACCTACTGTCTTTGGGAGATTTCCTTCAAAAAGGAAATTTAACCACGATGACCTCAGTGACCCTTGTGTGCATTTTGATACATCCCAAAACACAATATTTAAAATGCCTCTTTGTGCAAACATTGTAAAACTCCAGCTGCTACAGCAAGGATACAGGAATGGCGGACTCTGTGCTTCCCGTGTCTATGCTAATAGAGCAGATCATCACCGGCTGTATGGGCTTCCCCTACAATGATGTCACTGTAGGGGAATCTATATCTGTCCATTTGAAGAAATGGCTTCTGATTTACAACTGATTTTGTAGACAGATTACAGTTATTCTTACATGATGTGAATGCAGCATTACCTTTAAGTTTAAACCTCATTGTTAAACTAGTTTGTTCCTTTGACAGTTCCAGAGGGTGTGAAGCTGAATCTGGCTCTGTGTGGGAGTGACAGAAGATTAAAATCCTTCATATCAAACCTGATCCTGAACCAGAGCGAGAGAGGATCCGTGCTCAGCTCAGAGTGTGTGAGGAGAGACGTGAGCTTCATGGACGTCTGATCTCTCTGGTGGAGCTTCCAGCTCTCTTCAACTCTCAGCTCTCAGAGGAGGAAGTGATGCGCCAGACTCTCCGCTGGGTGTCTCTCTGTGATCCTGGAGTTCATGTTTTCATCCTCATTATTCCTGATGGTCCACTTAATAATGAAGACCGAGCAGAAATGGAGAAGATCCAGAAGATATTCAGCTCAAGAATCAACAAACACCTCATGATCCTCGTATACCAGAATCCAGAGCGTCAGACAGCAGAACTAAAGGAAGAACCAGCGTCTGTCGTTGAGAGTTTGGGAGGACGGCATCATTTCATCGGCCCAAACACACAAGTGTCCATGTTGATAGAGAAACTGGAGCAGATGGTTGAGGCAAATAGTGTTTGTTTCTCCACAGAGACATTATGGGAATCACAGATGGAAAAACTGCAGACATTTGATGAAATGAAGAAGAGAATCCATACATTAGAGACGTGGTTTCAATCACAAGGTAATGATCAAAATCTGTATGGATTAGGCCGACGACTCACTGCAAGCGTGGCGTGAGCATCTCGGCCGCGTGGTGTGTCCATTTTTATTTCGCCCCATGTGAACAGGTTGGAGCTTGCACACTGCCTGGGTGAGACACCCATCTCAGGCGAGCCTCATTTTTCACGCGACACGCAAGCGGTTGGAAGCGTTTCAGGCAAAATAGAATAGGAAAAGATGTAATTTTGACACGAATACATATTAAAGGGTTAGTTCACCCAAAAATGAAAATTCTGTCATTAATGACTCACTCTAATGTCGCTCCAAACCCTGTAAGACCTCCGCTCATCTCCAGAACACAGTTTAAGATATTTTAGATTTAGTCAGAGCTTTCTGTCCTCCATTGAAAGTGTATGCCCTCTCTACAGTCCGTGTCCAGAAAGGTAAGAAAAACATCATCAGTAGTCCATGTGACATCAGTGGGTTAGTTACTCTTAAAACCAAAAGAGTCTAAATAACCCACTGATGTCACATGGACTGCTGATGATGTTTTTTATACCTCTCTTCTGTAGAGTGGGCATACACTTTCAATGGAGGGACAGAAAGCTCTCATTTTTGGTGGAACTAATCCTTTAATAAATTACATTTTGATGTTTGAAAGTTTCTAGGTTAACATAAATGCAGATATAGGCCTAATTGTAATAAAAACAAAAACAATTATTGCTTTTGAAATTAATTATTAAATATCCTGTAGCATAGTTTGCCGTCATACATCCAATGATGTCTTTGCTGTATCAGTAGGCTATAAACTTATGTTTAGCATGAAGCATAGGCCTTCCTGATCGTCACCAGCACCGCGTCAGACACGCTTCTGGTGTGCAAAGACACAGAAAACGCCACGGTCACGCCATCGCCACAATATTTCTAAAAATCCTTTCTTTGTATTGGTCTTAAGTAATACTCTAATTTTCCGAGACACTGAATTTGGGATTTTCTTTAGTTGTCAGTTATAATCATCAAAATTAAAAGAAATAAACATTTGAAATATATCAGTATGTGTGTAATCAATGAATATAATATACAAGTTTCAGTTTTTGAATGGAATTAGTGAAATAAATAAACTTTTTGATGATATTGTAATTATATGAACAGCTGTAGATGCAGAGTTCAGAATTAATATTATGATTTGCACATGATGCTTCATTTTAAATTACACATTATATTCACTGATGACCTGGATGATTGATAAACTTCATTTGAAATAAAAAATGTGTTAATAATAATATAATATATGCATTTGATTTATCTTTAGATTCAAGAGAAAGAGCAGATGATCTGAGGATTGTGCTGCTGGGTAAAACTGGAGTTGGGAAGAGTGCAACTGGAAACACCATCTTAGGAAAAGAAGCATTTACAGCAGAAACATCTCATGAATCAGTTACTAAAGAGTGTAAGAGAGAATCTTCTGAAATCAACGGCCGACACATTACTGTGATTGACACTCCAGGACTGTTTGATACTAAACTCAGTAATGAAGAAATCCAGAGTGAAATCACCAACTCCATCCCCATGATCCTGCCTGGACCACATGTGTTCATCATTGTGCTCAATTTGGGACAAAGATTCACTCAAGAAGAAGCAACATCAGTGAAGATCATCCAAGAGACGTTTGGTGAGAAAACATTAACGTTCACTATTGTGCTCTTCACCAGAGGAGATGATCTGAAGAACAAATCCATTGAACAGTGGCTGGGAAAACCTGATCTGTGATCAGAAACCTGATTAAAGTGTGTGGAAACAGATTCCACGTGTTCAATAATAATGAGACTGGAGACCAAACACAAGTGTCTGATCTACTGGAGAAGATAGACAACATGGTGAAAGCAAATGGAGGGAGTTACTACTCATGTAAGATGTTCAGAGAGATGGAAAGAAAAATACAAGAACAACAGATGATGATTCAGTCGGAGAAAGTGGAACAACTGAACAGAGAGAAAGAAGAACTGATGAACAGACATGAAGAAGAGAAAAAGAGGATGGAAGAAGACCGACAAAATTGGTACAATGACATAAATAGAATAGAAGAAGAATTTAGAGAGAGAGAAGAACGATATAAGAGAGACATTAAAGACATAGAGGCACGTGAGAGAGAGATGCAAGATAAGATGAAGAGAGAACGAGAGGAATGGGAGAGACAGAAACAAGAAGAAATACAAAGAAGAGATGAAGAGGATGAGAGAAGGAGAAAGAAAGAACAGGCAATGTGGGAAGAATATAATCAAACAAAAGAGAGAATGAAGATGATGATGGAGAAAGAAAGACAGAATCATGACAGAGAGAAAGGAGAAGAGAAGAGGAATATATAGAAAGAGAAGAACAATATAAAAGAGACATTACAGAAAGAGAGGAATGGGAAAGAAAAATGCAAGAAGAGATGAAGAGAGATTGAGAGAAACGGGAGACAAAGAGAAGAAGAGGAGAGAGTCTTTGTATTCAAGTCGAGATCAAATCAGGTTGCAAGTCATCAGCACAATCTTAATCCATCCACAAAGTCATTAGTGATTGTTGCCCAAATTAGTGTCACAGTATTAATTACAATACTAAATTATTATTAGACTTTTAACAAGTGTTTGTCTTCCCTGTTCAATATCATGAGATGAGGTTTTGACGATTTTCAGTGAGGGTTCCATCTTTCTTTATCTTTCTGCCTAAGGATTGTGATTGAATGTGTATGTATTAGTAAATGTATTTTGTGTTTTAAATAAGCAATAAAAGGTAAAGTTGATCGCTTGTTATCAGGGTCATGTGTGCTGCCATGCAGTCAGAACCTGTCAGATTAACACTGAAATTCATCCATTTAAATTCATCCATTTCTCCTGAAAAACATATAGGGTTACACTTTATATTAGGTGGCCTTAACTACTATGTACTTATTGTGTTTATATTGTATTGCAAAACACTTTTGCTGATATTGAAGTGGGATGTGAGTGATGGCGGCGAAGCGGTGTGAGTGATGGCCGAAGCGGTGTAGTGATGGCAGCGAAGCCGGTGTGAGTGATGGCGGCCCGAAGCGGTGTGAGTGATGGCGAAGCGGTGAAGTGATGCGGCCGAAGCAGTGTAGTGATGGCGGCGAAGCGGTGAGTGATGGCTTGGGCGGTGAGTGATGGCGGCCGGTGAAGTGATGCGGCGGCGGTGTGAGTGATGGCGGCGAAGCGGTGTGAGTGATGGCGGCGAAGCGATGATGAGTGAGCGGCGGCGGTGTGATGGCAGTGAAGCCGATGTGAGTGAGGCAGGCGGCCGGTGTGAGTGAGGCGAGTGAAGCCGGTGTGAGTGATGGCGGCGAAGCCGATGTGAGTGAGGGCCGGCGAAGCGGTGAGTGATGGCGGTGAAGCCGATGTGAGTGAGGGCCGAAGCGGTGTGAGTGAGGCAGGTGAAGCGGTGTGAGTGAGGCGAGTGATGCGGTGTGAGTGAGGGCCGAGCGGCCGGTGTGAGTGTACATTATTATAAATGTAACTACGAGTGAATGGGTGAGTAAGTGAGTGGGTGAGTGGTGGTGGTGAGTGGTGAGTGGTGGGTGGTGAGTGGTGAGTGAGTGGTGGTGGGTGTGTGAGTGTGTGGAGTGGTGGTGGAGTGGGTGGTGGTGGTGGAGTGGAGTGGTGGTGGTGAGTGGGAGAGGAGTGGTGGTGGTGGTGAGTGTGTGTGGTGGTGAGTGGTGGTGGTGAGTGGGAGAGAGTGAGTGAGTGAGTGTGTGTGGTGGTGGTGGTGGGTGGTGAGTGTGTGTGGAGTGGAGTGGGTGAGTGAGTGAGTGGGAGAGAGTGATTGGTGGTGGTGGTGGTGGTGGTGGTGGGTGGTGAGTGGTGGTGGTGAGTGGTGGTGGAGTGAGTGGTGGGTGGTGGTGTGTGGTGGTGGTGGTGGTGAGTGGTGATTGGTGGTGGTGGTGGTGAGTGGTGGTGAGTTAGTGTGTGAGTGGTGGTGAGTGGGAGAGGTGATTGAGTGGTGGTGGTGGTGGTGGGTGGGTGGTGGTGGTGGAGTGGGAGAGGTGGTGGTGGTGGTGGTGGTGAGTGGGTGGGAGAGGTGATTGAGTGGTGGTGAGTGAGTGGTGGGTGGTGGTGAGTGGTGAGTGAGTGGGAGAGAGTGGTGAGTGAGTGGTGAGTGGTGGTGGTGAGTGAGTGGTGGTGAGTGGGTGAGGTGGGAGAGAGGTGGTGAGTGGTGAGTGGTGAGTGAGTGGAGTGAGTTGGTGTGTGGTGGTGGTGGTGAGTGGTGGTGGGTGGTGAGTGAGTGGGAGAGTGGTGAGTTGAGTGAGTGAGTGGGTGGGAGTGGTGGTGGGTGAGTGAGTGGTGGTGGTGGTGGTGGAGTGGTGAGTGAGTGGTGGGTGGTGAGTGGTGAGTGAGTGAGTGAGTGAGTGGGAGAGTGAGTGGTGGTGAGTGGTGGTGGTGGTGGTGGTGGAGTGGGAGAGAGTGAGTGGGTGGTGAGTGGTGGTGAGTGGTGGGAGAGGTGAGTGGTGGTGGTGGTGGTGGTGGTGGTGGGTGAGAGAGTGAGTGGTGAGGTGGGAGGAGAGTGGTGGTGGTGGTGGTGGTGGTGGTGGGAGGGAGAGAGTGGTGAGAGTGAGTGAGAGGTGGAGTGGTGAGTGGTGGTGAGTGGTGGTGGAGTGGTGAGTGGAGTGAGTGGTGGTGGTGAGTGAAGGGAGGTGGTGGTGAGTGGGTGAGTGGTGGTGGTGGGAGGGAGAGAGTGGTGGTGGTGGGTGGTGGTGGTGGGTGGGTGGTGGAGTGGTGGTGGGTGGTGGTGGTGGTGGTGGTGAGTGAGGAGGGAGAGAGTGGTGGTGGTGGGTGGTGGAGTGGTGGTGGTGAGTGGTGGTGAGTGAGTGGAGTGGGAGGGAGAGAGAGTGAGTGGAGTGGGTGGTGGTGGTGGGTGGGTGAAGGGAGAGGTGAGTGGGTGAGTGAAGGGAGAGTGGAGTGGTGGAGAGGTGAGTGGGTGGTGGTGGGTGGTGGTGGTGGAGTGGTGAGTGGTGGTGAGTGAGTGAAGGGAGAGAGGTGAGTGAGTGGGTGGGAAGGTGAGTGGGAGAGGTGAGTGGTGGTGGTGGGTGAGTGGTGGAGTGGTGAGTGGTGGTGAGTGGGTGGTGGTGGTGGTGAGTGAGGGAGGAGGGAGAGAGTGGTGAGTGGTGGGAGGAGAGGTGGTGGTGGTGGAGTGAGTGAGTGAGAGGAGAGAGTGAGTGGTGAGTGGTGAGTGGTGAGAGGAGAGTGAGTGAGTGAGTGAGTGAGTGGTGAGTGGTGAGAGGGAGAGAGTGAGTGAGTGAGTGAGTGTGTGAAGGTTGAAGTTTCCGTTGAGCAGCAGCAAGAAAATGAGCTCTGATTTCTTTTAATGTTGTTTTAAGATAAGACAAACATTTCGTTTTGATCAAATTCAAAAATATAAGTCTTCCTACAACTTATTTCCTGCAAAAAGAGTTTAAAATGATCAAGACAAATCAGCAAAAGACTGAAAAATCAGCTGACAGCTGACAGCAGAACAAAGTTACCACAACTGCCACAGAGAGAAGGAAGAGGAAGAACTCCCAAAATGAGTACATATACTGCTCTCAAGATCTTTGCACGAGATCTGCAAAGCAACTACCTTCATTTGAGAAACATTTGCTCAAAACTGTTTTTGAACAAATTAAGATACAGTATAACGGCAAACTGCAATGGATATCTTCATATTAAAAACAACAAAAACAAACTGCCAGGAACTGTCAGAAATATTTGAAAAATGACAGAACCAATCCCCATAATATACCCATCTAAAGCTACCAATGAGCTCCTAAAGAAAAGACATAAAGAAAAGCTCCTCAAGGACAGACAAGAAACACTGTACTCCGACTTATACAAGAACAGAGAGTCAGTAACATCATCATCTACACAGAAGACCCTGAAGCCTGGCACTCAGCGATCAGACATCATTACCCCACAGTCATCAGAAAGGGCATCAGTAACGGCTGGAAACTGCAGATCAAAGAGAACGATTCGGATTCAGACGTCATGATAACTGCTAACTTATTCAAAAATGGGACTGTAATGATTCAGGGCAATCTGAAACTATTTGAAAAGGGCTTCCTCCAAATTAAAGGAAAAGCTCAGCTAAACAAGATCAGCCTTAATATACTGAAGCAAACAGAAGACACCTCCACCTCCATCCATCAGCCTGCACATGATCAATACAGGGATGAGAGTGAGGAGATCTCCCTTCTACACAGCATAATCAGCGACATGAAAGAGAAGTTCAGAGAGATGGAGCTGGAACTGGTGCAGCTGAGAGAAGAAGTGCATGGAGTATCACAACAGACTGATCAAGCGGAGAATAAAGAGGATTACCGGAAAGAAATATGCTAAAGGAAGAAATCCAGGAACTGAAAAACCTGAGACAAGAGAGAGAAGACAAGAGAGAGCAGAGAGAGGACAGAGAGTCCTATAGAAAACAACTGGCAGCTCTGGAAAAGCAGCCAACACAGAGAGGAGAACAGCAGAGCTTGGAGGAGACTCCTTCTTCTCCATCCACCACAGCCATCAACCCCAGCAGCCCTCCTCCATCAGCCTCCTGCAGTCAAACACAGCCTCAGATTGTACTCCTCATGGACTCGAATGGCAAGTTTATTGATGAAAAGAAACGTCAGGAAAATATGGTGCCTGAACACACAGAAGGCCCTGGAGCTCCTGTGTGAAGAGCAACATTATCATCCACACAGGCACCAACGACCTGAGAGCTCAGCAAAGAGAGTAGCTACAGCTCTCATTAATGTAACAGAGAAGGCATCCTCCAACTTCCCAACTCCAGAATTATCCTCTCCACCCTGCTACTGCGCTCTGATTTCCAGTCAGACACCATTAGGCAGATAAAAGCAGGAGTATCTAGAGATTGTGCCCTAAAGCCCAACGTATACCTGGCTCAGCATCCCACTCTGAATCTCAGCAGCCTTTATGACCGTGTCCATCTCCACAGAAGGGCAGTCCCCATCTTTGCCAAGACTCTGAAGGACATCACACTGAACCGCAGCTCCAGCGCACTGCAGAGACCTCATGGACACTCCGGAGAGCCACTACAGGACACCCCCAAATCACCGGCCCTCCACCAATTCAACGCTGACCGGAGGAACCCCATTACAGTGTCTCTCCTGGAAAACCTCGCATGACCAGGCTACATGAACATCAGCAGGAGCAGCACCGGAAGAGAGCTATGCTGAAGCAGCCAGCAGATCACTGACCCGCCCCAGCAGCAGCACATTCGACAGCCAGCGGCCTCACCTCCACCCAGAGACCTCATCCAGCACATGCTGACTTTGCTGTGCTCACATCTCATGGGTTAGTGACTCCAGAGGAAGGGGGAAAAATTTTTAAAAATAAATGATTTTGTATATGTGTGTGTGTGTGTTTTATTTTATTTATTCGTTTATTTTAAAACAGATTCTTAGAAACCTCATTATTTTTATAAAAAGGACCATTTATAATTGAGATATTTTTAGATGCATCATAATATCCTATATATTCTTCTTGATCCGCCATTTCAACATACTGATGTTTGTCTTGTTCTGAAACAACAAAGTGATTCATTAATGGGCTCATATTCCTTAAAAATGACATGTTGGAATATTCAAGGACTGAGGTCCTCCATCTTTGGTATTAAGAGCAAACATTCAGACTTCAAAACAGAAATCCAGAATTCTGACATTATAATATTGCAAGAAACCAGTGGAGTAGAAAGACAACCAGAAACTGGCGGCCCACTCACATCCACGGAGGTGCTCCGAGCCGATGTAGGGGGAAAGGGAAAAGGAAGCTCTACCCACGTTCACTGCCACCTAAAACAAAAACACCACGAGCCTCTTATTGACACTCGCTGATAAGCCTCAACAGGAGAGGGCTCCCATCTAGACAATAAACCCAGAAAAGGCCCAGAATGAATTGCTAACCATATTAGCTACAAAGCTAAATAAACAAAGGAACACATGGCTCTCACTTCTCTCCAACAATAATGGCCTAACCAAAGCATCCCCTCATACAAAAAGTTTGGCATTCTAAACTAACAAACTATTACCCAAACTAACTACAAACGATAATCAAATAAGCTAAACTATTTCCAAATTACAAATAAACAAGTGTATCAATGATAACACAAAGACAAACTAAACTTTAACCCACCAATGACTAACTATTTAAGTAACCTAAAATGCTAAAGTAAGACACATTAGCATTAACTTTAACTTATGGACGAGCCCCCACTTGTCACAGGCCGGCTCATAGCCTGTGGCAAAAATGAGGGGACACCAACAACAGGTATAGGCCAACAAAAGGTTCTCTTTATTATAAACCAATAACTATTAACTATAAACAAAGAAAAAGGAATGAGGTGTGAAAATGTCATAATGTAAGGTGTGGGTAAAGTGCATGGATGCATGAATCTGTATGTGTAAACATGTCTGAATGGAAACTAAGTAAAACTACAACAGAACAAACAACACAGGATCATACCTGGAGGAGCAGAGAGAGAGAGAGAAGTGGTTAGTGAGGCAGCTTAAATACCCTGAGCCCAGGTGGATCCAATCACTAACGACCCTCCTCTGCCTGCAGGAGGAACCGCCCAGCCAGGCAATGGAGGGGCCGTGACAACATGGAATGTAAAGATTTGTCAATGGCTGCCCAACTGGATTTAGAGAAGTAGTTCTACCATCAAACAAACTAAGAGAGGTGACTCAGGGCAGAGAGACAGGGGATGCTGATATGGTACAGAACACAACTCGCAGACTCAATCAAATCTGTAAAAATCGGAACATTTTACATTTGGTTAAAAATCCAAAAAGACTTTGTCTCCACAGACCGTGACGTATTATTGTGTGCTACATACTTACCCCGGCTGAATCTCCCTATTACAATGAAGAAACCTTTTCCATTCCTGCGAGATGAGATCTGCCATTTCCAGACACAAGGAAATGTGTTAATGTGTGGAGATTTAAATGCTAGAACTGGAAATGACCCAGACTTTGTCACACAGGAGACAAATATATCCCAAACACCAGTCACCCTCTGCTCTCATATCACCCATAAATAATTATGACAAATTCACAAACTAAAGTGGGAGAAGCCTACTAGAGCTCTGTCAATCACTGGGCCTGTATATAGTGAGCGGGCGCATGCGGGAGACTCTTTTGGCTGTTATACCTTTAATTCTCTTCTGGGCAACAGTACTGTAGATTATTTCTTAACAGACATTGACCCAGTGCATCTCAGAGCATTCACAGTCAGTCCTCAAACACCTCGGTCAGACCACTTACACTGTATCTCAAACCAACTCAAGCCAATGTGAATCAAACAGACAGCCCTCTCAATTACTGAGGCTGCAACAATCCTACAAGTGCACAAAAAACAGCAAAGACCTTTTTTTAATTATCAAAGTGCAATAGAAAGTCAAAATATCTAATTATCAATTGACACATTTATAATGAAAACATATCCACAAAATAAAATAGGCATAAATCTGGCACTACCAACATATTCCACCAATTAGCATCCATGTGCAATTATGAATTGGAAGAAATCAATCAAAAGAAACCAAAAACACCAAAGAAAAGTGGTTTGACAGTGAGTGTAAACATACCCGATCAATCCAATCAAAAACATAGATCCTGACAATCAAGAACTCCACCATCAATATCATGAAGCTCTTAAACTGTACAAATAAACTCTAAGAGCAAAAAGAAATGCACACGGAACAATTATTTCTAGAAATGGAGGAGTCAATAAATAGCAGTAACTTCTGGAACAATTGGAACATTCTCTATAGACCACAACAGGAAGAATTGGGCATTCAAAGCGAATATCTGGAGGACACACTTCAAAAAGCTCTACAAAACAACTAAAACAAATCCTGCTCGAAATTAAATGAAAAACAAATTAGAAAAACAAAAAAAACAAATTAAAGACAATCAGAAAACCCTTGATTTCCCAATCACAGGAAATGAGCTAACAGAGACTGCATGCTTTAAAACCCAACAAGGCATGTGGCATTGATGGAATATTAAAAGATCAAATATCACAACAATATATTCAAAACGGCAATTATCAAATTATTCAACATGGTTTTGAGTGTAGGATATTTTCCCGACACCTGGAATCAAGGCCTGATTACACCGATCTTTAAACAAGGAGCTTTAAATTTGAGCCAAACAGTTACAGAGGCATATGCGTCAATAGCAACCTGGGCAGAATATCCTGTTCGATTGTTAATATGTGACTGCAGAACTTTCTCAAAACCCACAAAATTCTGGATAGAAGTCAAACTGGACTTCTGCCCAAACACAGAACATCTGACCACATCTACACCCTCCACACCATCATTGACAAACAATTATAACCCAAGCAAATCCAAAATCTTTGATTGCATTGTTGACTTTGAGAAGGCTTTCGATACCATCTGGCGTAAGGACTCTTCCTAAAACTACTGGAAAATGGGATTGGAGGAAAACATTTGATTTGATCAGCAACATGTATAAAAACACAACACATGTGCTGTAAAATAGGGAAAAAACAAACAGAATTTTTCCCAAAAACGAGGAGTCAGACAAGGTTGTCCATTGAGCCACACTCTATTTAACATTTATATAAATGAATCAGCTAAAGCGGTAAATAACTTGACTGCCCTCGGCCCAATCCTGACTGAATCAGAGACCAAATGTCTCCTCTTTGCAGATGATTTAGTCATTCTGTCAAAAACTAAAGAGGGGCTTCAGCAGCTCCTCGACATCATACAGTCAGACATACAGACATCATACAGACATTCAGTCAGACATGGGCTCTTATGAGTGTGTGAGTGGGTGGTGAGTGAGTGAGTGGGTGGGTAAGTGAGTGAGTGTGTGTGTGTGGTGGTGAGTGGTGGTGAGTGTGTGTGTGTGTGTGAGTGGTGGTGGTGGTGGGAGTGAGTGTGAGTGTGGTGGTGGTGAGTGGTGGTGAGTGGTGGTTCAGGTGTATGTGTGAAGTGAGAGTGGTGGTGGTGGAGTATTATATATGGTGGTGGTGGTGGTGGTGGACAGTGGTGGAGTGGTGAGTGGTGGTGTGGTGGAGTGGTGGTGGTGGTGTGTGGGTGGAGTGGTGGTGGTGGTGGTGGTGGTGTGGTGAGTGGTGGAGTGGTGGTGGTGAGTGTGAGTGTGTGAGTGGTGGTGGTGAGTGGTGGTGTGTGAGTGTGGTGGTGGGTGGTGAGTGGTGGTGAGTGGTGGTGAGGAGTGAGTGGAGTGGGTGGAGTGATTGGAGTGTGTGTGTGGTGGGTGTGTGTGTGTGTGAGTGGAGTGAGTGTGTGAGTGGTGGTGGGTGAGGAGTGGAGTGAGTGGGTGTGGAGTGGGGTGGAGTGGTGGGTGGTGGAGTGGGTGAGTGGGTGGGTGGTGGTGGGTGAGGTGGAGTGAGTGTGTGTGGAGTGGAGTGTGTGGTGGTGAGGAGGAGTGGTGGTGGTGGTGGAGTGTGTGAGGTGAGTGAGTGTGTGTGAGTGAGTGGTGGAGTGAGTGAGTGGAGTGGGTGGAGTGAGTGTGTGAGTGGAGTGTGTGAGTGAGTGAGTGGTGGTGGTGGAGTGAGTGTATGTGTGGTGAGTGAGTGGGTGTGAGTGGGTGGGTGAGTGGTGGTGAGGAGTGGGTGGTGAGTGAGTGGTGGGTGTGTGTGGAGTGAGTGAGTGTGTGATGAGTGGTGAGTGTGTGAGTGAGTGAGTGAGTGGTGGAGTGAGTGGAGTGAGTGTGTGTGTGAGTGAGTGGAGTGAGTGAGTGAGTGTGTGAGTGTGTGAGTGGTGGTGAGTGAGTGTGTGTGAGTGAGTGAGTGGAGTGAGTGTGTGTGGAGTGAGTGGAGTGGTGGGTGAGTGAGTGGTGGGTGAGGAGTGTGTGTGGTGGAGTGTGGAGGTGGAGTGGTGAGGAGTGGGTGAGTGGGTGGAGTGGTGGTGAGGAGTGAGTGAGTGTGTGTGTGAGTGAGAGAGTGAGTGTGAGTCTGTGAGTGTGTGTGTGAGTGTGTGGTGAGTGAGTGTGTGAGGAGTGTGTGGTGTGTGGTGTGTGTGAGTGGGTGAGTGGGTGAGTGTGTGTGAGTGAGTGTGGAGTGGTGAGTGAGTGAGTGAGGAGTGTGTGTGGTGGTGGAGTGAGTGGGTGGGTGAGTGGTGAGTGAGTGTGTGGAGTGAGTGGTGAGAGGGGAGAGAGTGAGTGTGTAGTGTGTGTGAGTGGTGGTGGTGAGTGAGTGAGTGGGTGAGTGGAGTGGGTGGGTGGGTGGTGAGTGGAGTGAGTGAGTGTGTGTGAGTGGTGGGAGGTGGGTGTGGAGTCTGTGAGTGTGTGTGTGGTGGAGTGTTATGGTGGGAGAGGTGAGGAGTCTGTGGTGTGTGTGTGTGGTGAGTGAGTTTAGTGGTGGTGAGTGGTATGTGTGTGTGTGAGTGTGTAGTGAGTGAGTGAGTGGGTGGTGGTGGGTGGTGGAGTGAGTGAGTGGTGGTGGAGTGTGTGGTGTGTGTGTGTGTGTGAGTGGTGGTGAGTGAGTGGTGGAGTGGGTGGTGGTGTGTGTGTGAGTGTGTGTGTGGTGGTGGGTGGTGGGTGTGTGTGAGTGTGTGTGGTGGGTGGTGGTGGTGGTGGAGTGGGTGGGTGGTGGTGAGTGAGTGGTGGATGAGTGAGTGAGAGTGGGTGAGTGAGTGAGTGGGTGTGTGTGTTAGTGAGTGTGTGTGTGAGTGAGTGAGTGAGTGAAGTGGAGTGTGTGGTGAGTGGGTGGGTGAGTGGGTGTGTGAGTGTGTGTGTGTGTGGTGGTGAGTGGTGAGGAGTGGTGAGTGAGTGAGTGAGTGAGTGAGTGAGTGAGTGTGAGTCTGTGAGTGTGTGTGAGTGAATGAGTGAAGTGAGTGAGTGGGTGGGTAAGTGAGTGAGTGTGAGTGTGAGGAGTGAGTGAGGAGGAGGTGTGTGTGTGTGAGGAGTGAGGAGTGAGGAGTGAGTGAGTGAGTGGGTGAGAGTGAGTGAGTGGTGGAGTGAGTGAGTGAGTGAGTGAGGAGTGGAGTGGTGGAGTGAGTGAGTGTGTGTGTGTGTGTGTGTGTGTGTGTGTGTGTGAGGAGGAGTGGTGAGTGAGTGAGGAGTGAGGAGTGAGTGTGTGTGTGAGTAAGTGAGAGTGTGAGTGTGTGTGAGGAGTGAGTGAGTGAGTGAGGAGTGGTGAGTGAGGAGTGGGTGGGTGGGTGGGTGGGTGGTGGTGGGTGGTGAGTGGTGTGAGTGGGTGTGGGTGGGTGTGAGTGTGGGTGGGTGGGTGGGTGAGTGGTGTGGGTGGTGGGTGTGGTGGGTGTGAGTGTGTGGGTGGGTGGGTGGGTGAGTGGTGGTGGGTGGGTGGTGGGTGGTGGTGTGGTGAGTGTGGTGGGTGGGTGGTGGGTGGGTGGAGTGGAGTGAGTGTGTGGAGTGGTGGTGGAGTGGGTGTGTGGGTGGGTGTGAGTGGGTGAGTGGTGGTGTGTGGGTGGGTGTGTGGTGGGTGGGTGGGTGGGTGTGGTGGGTGGTGGGTGTGTGTGTGTGTGTGTGTGTGTGGTGGTGTGTGGTGTGTGGTGGTGTGGGTGGGTGGTGTGGTGGTGTGTGTGTGTGTGTGTGTGTGGTGGTGTGTGGTGTGTGTGGGTGTGGGTGGGTGTGTGTGGAGTGTGTGGTGGGTGGGTGTGGTGGGTGGAGTGGGTGTGTGTGAGTGGGTGGTGTGGTGGTGTGTGTGTGTGGTGTGAGTGTGTGTGTGTGGTGGAGTGGTGTGGGTGGTGGTGAGTGAGTGGTGAGTGGTGGGTGTGTGTGTGTGGTGGGTGTGTGTGTGTGTGTGTGTGTGGTGGGTGGGTGGTGGGTGTGTGGAGTGGGTGGTGGAGTGGTGTGTGGGTGGGTGGTGTGTGGGTGGGTGGTGGGTGGGTGGGTGGTGGTGGTGGGTGTGTGTGGTGGTGGGTGGAGTGTGTGGTGGTGTGTGAGTGGTGTGTGGTGGGTGGGTGAGTGGTGGTGGTGTGTGTGTGTGGTGTGGTGTGGTGGGTGGTGGGTGGTGGGTGGGTGGTGGAGTGGTGGGTGGTGGGTGGGTGGGTGTGTGTGTGGTGGGTGGGTGTGTGGTGGGTGTGTGGTGGTGGGTGGGTGGGTGGGTGGTGGGTGGGTGGTGGGTGGGTGGTGGGTGGGTGGGTGTGGGTGTGTGGTGGTGGTGGGTGAGTGGGTGGGTGGTGGGTGTGGTGGGTGGGTGGGTGGTGGGTGGGTGTGGTGGGTGGGTGAGTGGGTGGTGGTGGGTGAGTGAGTGAGTGGAGTGTGTGAGTGGTGAGTGTGTGTGGTGAGTGGTGGGTGGGTGGTGTGAGTGGTGGGTGGTGGGTGGTGGTGGTGGTGGTGTGAGTGGTGGGTGGGTGGTGGTGGAGTGGGTGGTGGTGTGAGTGTGTGGTGGGTGGGTGGTGGTGTGTGGGTGTGTGTGTGAGTGTGTGGTGAGTGTGTGTGTGTGGAGTGGGTGGTGTGTGGGTGGTGGTGTGGTGTGTGTGTGTGTGAGTGGTGTGTGTGTGTGTGGTGGGTGGGTGTGGGTGTGAGTGGTGGGTGTGTGTGAGTGAGTGAGTGGTGGTGGGTGTGTGTGTGTGTGTGTGTGTGTGGTGTGGTGTGTGTGGTGAGTGGGTGGAGTGTGGTGTGGTGGGTGGGTGGGTGAGTGAGTGGGTGGTGGGTGGTGGTGGTGGGTGAGTGGGTGGTGTGTGTGTGTGTGTGTGTGGTGGAGTGGGTGGTGGGTGGGTGTGTGTGTGTGGTGGTGTGGTGTGTGGTGGTGTGGTGGGTGGGTGTGGTGTGTGGGTGGTGGTGTGTGTGGGTGTGTGTGGTGTGTGTGTGTGGTGTGTGGTGGGTGGTGTGTGAGTGGGTGGGTGGGTGGGTGGTGAGTGGGTGAGTGGAGTGGGTGGGTGGGTGGTGGAGTGGGTGGGTGGTGTGTGGTGGGTGGTGGGTGTGTGGTGGGTGGGTGTGTGGTGTGTGTGTGTGGGTGGGTGGGTGGGTGGAGTGGTGTGTGGGAGTGTGTGTGTGTGTGGGTGAGTGGGTGGTGGGTGGGTGGGTGGAGTGGGTGGAGTGGGTGGGTGTGTGAGTGGTGGGTGGGTGGTGGGTGGAGTGGTGGGTGAGTGGTGAGTGTGGGTGTGGTGGAGTGGTGTGTGTGTGTGTGTGTGAGTGGTGGTGGGTGGAGTGGTGTGAGTGAGTGGTGTGGTGAGTGGTGAGTGGTGTGTGAGTGGTGGTGTGTGGTGGGTGTGGGTGTGTGTGGAGTGTGTGGTGTGTGGTGTGGTGGGTGGGTGTGTGTGAGTGGGTGGTGGGTGTGGTGGGTGAGTGGTGGGTGTGGGTGGGTGAGTGGTGTGTGTGAGTGGGTGGGTGGTGGGTGGGTGGGTGGTGGTGTGTGGGTGAGTGGGTGGTGTGAGTGTGTGGGTGAGTGGTGGGTGGTGGTGTGGTGGAGTGTGTGTGTGAGTGAGTGTGTGGTGGTGTGGTGAGTGAGTGAGTGTGTGAGTGGGTGGGTGTGGTGTGTGGTGGGTGGTGAGTGTGTGTGAGTGTGGTGTGGGTGGGTGGGTGAGTGGTGGGTGTGTGTGAGTGTGTGAGTGGGTGGGTGGTGGTGTGGTGGTGGGTGGTGTGTGAGTGGGTGTGGTGGTGGGTGAGTGAGTGTGTGAGTGTGTGAGTGAGTGAGTGTGTGGGTGGTGAGTGTGTGAGTGTGTGTGTGGTGGGTGGTGGGTGGTGGAGTGGTGGGTGGTGGTGAGTGTGTGGGTGTGAGTGGGTGAGTGAGTGGTGTGTGGTGGTGGTGGGTGGGTGGAGTGGTGTGTGAGTGTGTGAGTGGTGAGTGGGTGTGTGTGTGGTGGTGAGTGTGTGAGTGGAGTGGTGGAGTGGGTGGGTGGTGTGTGTGTGGTGTGGTGGAGTGGGTGTGTGGGTGGAGTGTGTGTGTGGTGTGTGTGGAGTGGTGTGGTGGGTGGTGGGTGGGTGAGTGGGTGTGTGGTGGGTGTGTGGTGGGTGTGTGTGGTGGAGTGTGAGTGGGTGGTGGGTGTGTGGTGTGGTGGGTGGGTGGGTGGTGGTGGGTGGGTGGAGTGGTGGTGTGGTGGGTGGTGTGTGTGTGTGTGTGTGGTGGGTGGTGTGTGGTGTGTGTGTGGTGGTGTGTGTGAGTGTGTGTGTGTGTGTGTGGTGGTGGTGGTGTGAGTGGTGTGGTGAGTGTGTGGTGGTGTGGGTGTGTGGTGGGAGTGTGTGTGGGTGGGTGGGTGGGTGGGTGAGTGTGTGTGTGGTGGGTGGTGGGTGGTGGAGTGGTGTGTGGGTGTGTGTGGTGGTGGTGGTGAGTGTGTGTGAGTGGTGGGTGTGTGGGTGGGTGGTGGGTGAGTGGTGGGTGAGTGTGTGTGAGTGAGTGTGTGAGTGGTGGGTGGTGGGTGAGTGGGTGGGTGTGGTGAGTGAGTGTGAGTGGAGTGTGTGTGGTGGTGAGTGGTGGGTGTGAGTGTGTGGGTGTGTGTGTGAGTGTGTGGGTGTGAGTGGTGTGAGTGAGTGTGTGTGTGAGTGTGTGGTGGGTGGTGGGTGGGTGTGAGTGAGTGGTGGAGTGTGTGGGTGGTGGTGGGTGGTGAGTGTGTGTGGAGTGGTGGGTGGTGGTGGGTGGGTGGTGAGTGGTGAGTGTGTGTGGTGGGTGGAGTGGGTGAGTGTGTGGTGTGGTGGAGTGTGTGTGGGTGGTGGTGGGTGGTGGTGGGTGAGTGGGTGGTGGGTGGTGAGTGAGTGGGTGGGTGTGTGAGTGGTGTGTGGGTGAGTGGTGGTGGGTGGTGGTGGGTGGGTGGGTGGTGGGTGGGTGGGTGTGTGTGGTGGTGGGTGGTGTGGGTGGGTGGGTGGGTGGGTGTGTGTGAGGTGGGTGGTGGAGTGTGTGGGTGTGTGGTGGAGTGCTCTGGGTGGGTGGGTGGGTGGTGGGTGTGGTGAGTGAGTGGGTGGTGAGTGAGGAGTGTGAGAGTGTCTGAGTGGGTGGAGTGAGTGTCTGGGTGGAGTGGAGTGGGTGGAGTGGAGTGGTGGTGGAGTCAGTGGGTGGAGTGGTGGGTGGGTGGTGGGTGGAGTGGGTGGAGTGGGTGTCTGGGTGGTGAGTGTCTGGGTGGGTGTCTGGGTGGTGGGTGGAGTGGGTGGGTGGGGGTGTGTGAGGGTGTCTGGTGGTGAGTGGTGGGTGTCTGGTGGGTGGGTGGGTGGGTGGGTAAGTGAGTGGAGTGGTGGGTGTGTGGTGTGGTGGAAGCAGGTGGCAGTGAGTGTGGTGGGATGAGTGAGTGAGTGAGTAGGTGGGGTGGGTGGGTGGTGGAGTCATCTGAGTGGGTGTCTAGGTGGGTGGGTGGGTGGGTGGGTGGGTGGTGGAGTGGTGGGTGTGTGGGTGGAGTGGGTGGGTGGTGGGTGGGTGGAGTGGTGGGTGGAGTGGAGTGTGAGGTGGGTGTGGGTGGGTGGGTGTGTGTGGGTGGTGGTGGGTGGGTGGGTGGGTGGAGTGGGTGGGTGTGGGTGGTGTGTGGTGGGTGGTGGTGGAGTGTGAGTGGGTGGAGTGGAGTGGGGATGTCTGAGTGGGTGAGTAGGTAGTGGTGAGTAGTGAGTGTGTGGGTGTGTGGAGTGGGTGGAGTGGGTGGATGGTGGGTGGTGGGTGTGGTGGGTGGTGGGTGGGTGGGTGGGTGGGTGGAGTGGTGGGTGTCTGGTGGGTGGAGTGCTCTGGGTGGGTGTCTGGGTGGGTGTCTGGTGGGTGGTGGAGTGGGTGGTGGGTGGGTGAGTGGGTGGAGTGGGTGGAGTGTGAGAGTGGTGTGTGGAGTGGGTGGGTGAGTGAGTGGGTGTGTGGTGAGTAGGTGGGTGATGAGTGATGGTGAGTGGGTGTGAAGTGTGTGAGTGGAGTAGTAGGTGAGTAAGTAAATAAATGAAATGAAATAAATGTAAGTAAGTAAGTAAATAAATGAAATATCTAAATAAATAAATGATAAATATCTAAATAAGTAAATAAATAAGTAAATATAAATAAGTAAAAGAATATAAAGTAAATAAATAAATAAATAAATAAATATATATAAATAAGTAAATAAATGAAATAAATGTTAAATGAAATAAATAAATAAATGAAGTAAGTAAATAAATATCTAAATGAAATATCTAAAATGAAGTAAGTAAATGCGTAAATAAGTAGTAAATGTGTAGTAAATATAAGTAAATAAGTAAGTAAGTAAATAGAAATAATATAAATAAATGTAAATGTAAATGTAAGTAAATAAATAAGTAAATAAGTAAATAAATATAAGTAAATAAGTAAGTAAATGTAAATAAATATATGTAAATGTAAGTAAGTAAGTAAATGTGTAAAATAAATAAAGTAAGTATATAAAAGAAGTATCAAATGAAATAAATAAATGATAAATAAGTAAATGTGAAATATAAATGTAAATGTAAGTAGTAAATGAAGTAAATGAAATAGTAAATAAATAAATAAATAAATATTAAATATATGAAGTAAATGAAGTAAATAAGTAAATAAATAAGTAAATAAATATCTAAGTAAATAAATATCTAAATTAAATATCTAAGTAAATGATAAGTAAATAAGTAAATAAGTAAATAAATAAATAAATAAATATGTAAAATGAAATGTAAATGAAGTAAGTAAATGAAATATATATACCAAGTAAATAAGTAAATAAATAGTAAATAAATAAATAAATAAATGTAAATATATAAGTAAGTAAACCAAATGAAGTAAATGAAGTAAATAAATAAATGAAGTAAATGAAATGTAGTCATAAATCAAGTAAAGTAAATAAATGAAATATCTGGGTGGTGTGGAGTGTCTGGTGGAGTGTCTGGGTGGGTGGGTGGGTGGAGTGGTGGGTGGGGGTGTGTGGGGGTCCTGGGTGGTGGGTGGGTGTCTGGGTGGGTGGGTGGGTGGGTGGGTGGAGTGGGTGGGTGGAGTGGGTGGGTGGGTGGGTGGGTGTGTGTGTGAGGGTGGGTGTGTGGGTGGGTGGAGGTGTGTGTGTGGGTGGGTGGGTGGGTGGGTGGGTGGTGGATGGGTGGTGGGTGAGTGGAGTGAGTGTGAGTGGTGAGTGGGTGGTGGGTGTGAGTGAGTGGAGTGGGTGGGTGGTGGAGTGGTGGAGTATCTGGATGGGTGGAGTGTCTGGTGGGTGTCTGGGTGGAGTGGGTGGGTGGGTGGGTGGAGTGGAGTGGGTGGGAGTGGGGGTGTCTGGGTGGAGTGGGTGGGTGTCTGGATGGTGGGTGGTGGGTGTTGGGTGTGTGGGTGTGAGTGGGTGGGTGGGTGGGTGAGTGGGTGGTGGGTGGGTGGGTGGGTGGTGAGTGTGAGTAGGTCAGGTGGATGGTGAGTGAGTGAGGCAAAGTCATCTGATGAGTGAGTGAGTAGTGAGTGATGACTGTGTGGATGGGTGGAGTGGGTGGAGTGGGTGGGTGGAGTGGAGTGGTGGGTGGAGTGGAGTGGTGGAGTGGGTGGGTGGGGGGTGGAGTGGGTGTGTGGAGTGGGTGTGGGTGGTGGGTGTGTGTGTGGTGGGTGGGGGTGGAGTGGAGTGGGTCAGGTGGGTGGGTGGGTGGTGTGTGGTGGTGGTGGGTGGTGGTGGGTGGGTGGTGGGTGTCTGGGTGGGTGTCTGGGTGGTGGGTGGGTGGTGTGTGGGTGGAGTGGGTGGGTGGAGTGAGTGAGTGGAGTGGGTGAGTGGAGTGGTGTCTGGAGTAGATGTCTGGGAGTAGTTAAGTAAATGCGTAAGTAAATGACGCTTTAAATGTAAATGAAGTAAATGAAGTAAATGAAGTAAATAAATGAAATAAATGAAATAAGTAAGTAAATAGTAAATATGTAAAAATGAAATATATAATAGTAAGTAAATATATATATGTAAGTAAGTAAATGGTAAATATAAATGAAATATAAGTAAGTAAGTAAATGAAGTGTGTGTGTGTGTGTGTGTGTGTGTGTGTGTGTGGTGGGTGTGTGAGTGAGTGGTGGAGTGTGTGGTGGTGGTGGGTGGTGGAGTGGTGGAGTGAGTGGTGTGTGGGTGGGTGTGGGTGGTGGGTGGTGAGTGGTGTGGTGTGTGTGTGAGTGGTGGTGGGTGGTGGTGAGTGTGTGGTGTGTGTGTGTGTGGTGGGTGGTGGTGAGTGTGTGTGTGTGTGGTGTGTGGTGGTGGTGGAGTGTGTGTGAGTGAGTGTGTGTGTGAGTGTGGTGGTGGTGGAGTGGGTGGGTGGGTGGTGAGTGGTGGTGAGTGGTGGTGGTGTGTGAGTGAGTGAGTGGTGGTGTGGTGAGTGTGAGTGGAGTGTGTGTGTGTGTGTGTGTGGTGGTGGAGTGGGTGTGGTGGGTGTGGTGGAGTGTGTGAGTGGTGGTGGGTGGGTGGTGGAGTGGTGGGTGGAGTGGGTGGGTGGTGGTGTGGTGGGTGGAGTGGGTGAGTGGGTGTGGTGAGTGGAGTGAGTGTGTGTGTGGTGTGTGAGTGGTGGGTGGAGTGGTGGGTGGGTGGTGAGTGGGTGGGTGGGTGGGTGGGTGGTGGGTGTGTGGTGAGTGAGTGGTGTGTGTGTGTGTGTGTGTGTGTGTGGTGGTGTGTGGGTGAGTGGTGGGTGGTGTGTGAGTGGGTGGTGGTGGGTGGGTGGGTGGTGGGTGGGTGGTGGTGGGTGTGTGTGGTGGTGGTGGGTGGTGGTGGGTGGTGGGTGGTGGGTGAGTGAGTGTGTGTGGTGGGTGGTGTGGTGGAGTGTGTGTGGGTGGTGGTGGGTGGGTGGTGGGTGAGTGTGAGTGGGTGGGTGTGAGTGGTGTGTGAGTGGGTGGAGTGGGTGGTGGGTGGAGTGGGTGGGTGGTGAGTGTGTGGGTGGTGGGTGTGTGAGTGTGTGGTGAGTGTGGGTGGAGTGAGTGGTGGTGTGGTGGTGTGGTGGGTGTGTGTGTGTGTGTGGTGTGGTGGGTGGGTGGGTGGGTGGTGTGGGTGGGTGGGTGTGGTGGTGGAGTGGGTGGGTGGTGGGTGGAGTGGTGGTGGGTGTGAGTGTGGTGGAGTGGTGGTGGTGTGTGTGTGGTGGTGGAGTGGGTGGTGAGTGGTGGTGGTGGTGGGTGTGAGTGTGTGGAGTGTGTGTGTGTGGTGGGTGGTGGTGGTGGTGGGTGGGTGGGTGTGGAGTGGTGTGTGTGGTGTGTGGTGGTGAGTGGTGGTGGTGTGTGTGTGTGTGGTGAGTGGTGGTGAGTGGAGTGGTGGTGGGTGGTGAGTGTGTGATGGTGGGTGGTGAGTGGTGGGTGGTGGTGGTGAGTGTGGTGGGTGGTGGTGGGTGTGTGGTGAGTGGGTGGTGTGTGGTGGGTGGTGGGTGGGTGTGTGTGTGTGTGTGTGTGTGTGTGTGGTGGTGGTGGGTGGTGGGTGGGTGGAGTGTGAGTGTGTGTGTGAGTGTGTGGTGGGTGGTGAGTGTGTGTGTGAGTGGGTGGTGGGTGAGTGGTGAGTGGGTGGGTGGGTGGTGGGTGGGTGAGTGGGTGGGTGGGTGGGTGGGTGGGTGGTGGGTGAGTGAGTGTGGTGGTGTGTGTGTGGTGGGTGTGGTGGGTGGGTGGGTGAGTGAGTGGTGGTGAGTGGTGGAGTGAGTGTGGTGGTGAGTGAGTGTGTGTGTGTGGTGAGTGGTGTGAGTGAGTGGTGTGTGTGTGGAGTGGAGTGGGTGGAGTGTGTGGGTGGGAGTGGGTGGGTGTGTGTGGGTGGTGGTGGGTGGTGGAGTGGAGTGGTGGTGTGGTGGAGTGGGTGGTGGTGTGTGTGTGTGGTGTGGTGGTGGGTGGGTGGGTGGTGGGTGGGTGGAGTGGGTGGGTGGAGTGGGTGGAGTGGTGGTGGTGAGTGTGTGTGAGTGGTGGTGGAGTGGGTGTGGTGTGGTGTGTGTGTGTGTGTGTGTGTGTGTGTGTGTGTGTGTGTGTGTGTGTGTGTGTGTGTGTGTGTGTGTGTGAGTGAGTGAGTGAGTGAGTGAGTGAGTGTGTGTGTGTGTGTGTGTGTGTGTGTGTGTGTGTGTGTGTGTGTGTGTGTGTGTGTGTGTGTGTGTGTGAGAGAGTGAGTGAGTGGAGTGAGTGAAACTTAACACAAAGAATTGGTGGCATAACAATAAACTTGACTTCAACACAAAGCTCACCAAACAGCGTGTTACACATTCAATAACAGACCAAGACTATGGCAAACATGAGGGCTTAAATACACAGACTGAGGACTAGACAAGACACACCTGTGAACAATGATCAACCAATGAACCAATGACAACATGACTCAACAGAACACAAGACCAGGGAACACATGGCAGGATCACATGACAAACCAGGAAGTGCATGGCAACACCACATGACTGTGAACATGATAAACTTAAAAACATGAAACAAGAACCAACACTTAAACACCCTGTGACACATGAGCTAACACTAACAAACTAACAGAATTTCCACCCCAAAACGAGGAGTCAGACAAGGTTGTCCATTGAGCCGATCTTTTTTAACATTTATATAAACCCTGATTCGACTGCCCGGCCCAACCCTGACTCGACTGCCATGGACCCAACCCCTGACTCGACCTGCCCCGGGCCCAACACTGACTCGACCTGCCCCGGACCCAATCCTGACTCGACCTGCCATGGACCCAACCCTGACTCTCGACTGCCCTGGGCCCAACACTGACTCGACCTGCCCCGACCCAACCCTGACTCGACTGCCCCGGACCCAACCCTGACTTGAATGCCCCGGCCCAACACTGACTCGGCTGCCCCGGACCCAACCTTGACTCGACTGCCCCGGCCAATCCTGACTCGACCGCCCCGGGCCAATCCTGACTCGGACTGCCCGGCCCATCCCTGACTCGACTGCCCCATGCCCAACCCTGACTCGACTGCCCTGGCCCAACCCTGACTCGACTGCCCCGGACCCAACCCCTGACTCGACTGCCCCGGGCCAATCCTGACTCGACTGCCCTTGGCCCAATCCTGACTCGACTGCCCTGGCCCATCCCTGACTCGACTGCCCCGCCCAACCCCTGACTCGACTGCCCTGGCCCAACCTTGACTCGACTGCCCCGGACCCAACCCTGACTCGAATGCACCGGGCCCAACACTGACTCGACCTGCCCCGGCCCAATCCTGACTTGACTGCCCCGCCCAATCCTGACTCGACTGCCCCGCCCATCCCTGACTCGACTGCCCTGGCCCAACCCTGACTTGACTGCCCTGGCCCATCCCCTGACTCGACTGCCCCGCCCAACCCTGACTCGACTGCCCTGGCCCAACCTTGACTCGACTGCCCCGGACCAATCCTGACTCGACTGCCCTTGGCCCAATCCTGACTCGACCGCCCCGGCCCAACACTGACTCGACTGCCCGCCCAACACTGACCCGACTGCCCCGGGCCCAACACTGACTCGACTGCCCCAGACCCAGCCTTGACTCGACCGCCCCGGGCCAATCCTGACTCGACTGCCCTGGCCCATCCCTGACTCGACTGCCCTGGCCCAACCCTGACTCGACTGCCCTTGGCCCAATCCTGACTCGACTGCCCTGGCCCATCCCCTGACTCGACTGCCCCGGCCCAATCCTGACTCGACTGCCATGGACCCAACTCCTGACTCGACTGCCCCGGCCCAACACTGACTCGACCTGCCCCCGACCCAATCCTGACTCGACTGCCATGGACCCAACCCTGACTCGACCGCCCTGGGCCCAACACTGACTCGACTGCCCCGGACCCAACCCTGACTCGACTGCCCCGGACCCAACCCTGACTTGAATGCCCCGGCCCAACACTGACTCGACTGCCCCGGACCCAACCTTGACTCGACTGCCCCGGGCCAATCCTGACTCGACCTGCCCCGCCCATCCCCGACTCGACTGCCCCATGCCCAACCCTGACTCGACTGCCCCGGACCCAACCCTGACTCGACCTGCCCCGGCCAATCCTGACTCGACTGCCCTTGGCCCAATCCTGACTCGACTGCCCTGGCCCATCCCTGACTCGGACCTGCCCCGGCCCAACCCTGACTCGACTGCCCTGGCCCAACCTTGACTCGACTGCCCCGGACCCAACCCTGACTCGAATGCACCGGCCCAACACTGACTCGACCTGCCCCGCCCAATCCTGACTTGACTGCCCCGGCCCAATCCTGACTCGACTGCCCGCCCATCCCCTGACTCGACCTGCCCTGGCCCAACCCTGACTTGACTGCCCTGGCCCATCCCGACTCGACTGCCCGCCCAACCCTGACTCGACCTGCCCTGGCCCAACCTTGACTCGACTGCCCCGGACCAATCCTGACTCGACCTGCCCTTGGCCCAATCCTGACTCGACCGCCCCGGGCCCAACACTGACTCGACTGCCCCGGCCCAACACCTGACCCGACTGCCCGGCCCAACACTGACTCGACCGCCCCAGACCCAGCCTTGACTCGACCTGCCCCGGGCCAATCCTGACTCGACTGCCCTGGCCCATCCCTGACTCGACTGCCCTGGCCCAACCCCGACTCGACTGCCCTTGGCCCAATCCTGACTCGACCTGCCCTGGCCCATCCCTGACTCGACTGCCCCGCCCAATCCTGACTCGACCGCCATGGACCCAACCCTGACTCGACTGCCCCGGCCCAACACTGACTCGACTGCCCCCGACCCAATCCTGACTCGACTGCCATGGACCCAACCCTGACTCGCTCGACTGCCCTGGGCCCAACACTGACTCGACCTGCCCCGGACCCAACCCTGACTCGACTGCCCCGGACCCAACCCCTGACTTGAATGCCCCGGCCCAACACTGACTCGACTGCCCCGGACCCAACCTGACTCGACTGCCCCGGCCAATCCTGACTCGACCGCCCCGCCCATCCCTGACTCGACCTGCCCCATGCCCAACCCTGACTCGACCTGCCCTGGCCCAACCCCTGACTCGACTGCCCCGGACCCAACCCTGACTCGACTGCCCCGGGCCAATCCTGACTCGACTGCCCTTGGCCCAATCCTGACTCGACTGCCCTGGCCCATCCCTGACTCGACTGCCCCGGCCCAACCCTGACTCGACTGCCCTGGCCCAACCTTGACTCGACTGCCCGGACCCAACCCCTGACTCGAATGCACCGGGCCCAACACTGACTCGACTGCCCCGCCCAATCCTGACTTGACTGCCCCGCCCAATCCTGACTCGACTGCCCCGCCCATCCCCTGACTCGACTGCCCTGGCCCAACCCCTGACTTGACTGCCCTTGCCCATCCCCTGACTCGACTGCCCGCCCAACCCTGACTCGACTGCCCTGGCCCAACCTTGACTCGACCTGCCCCGGACCAATCCTGACTCGACTGCCCTTGGCCCAATCCTGACTCGACTGCCCGGGCCCAACACTGACTCGACCTGCCCGCCCAACACTTACCCGACTGCCCCGGGCCCAATCCTGACTCGACTGCCCCGGGCCCAACACTGACTCGACTGCCCGCCCAACACTTACCCGACTGCCCCGGGCCCAACACTGACTCGACCTGCCCCAGACCCAACCTTGACTCGACTGCCCCGGGCCAATCCTGACTCGACTGCCCTGGCCCATCCCTGACTCGACTGCCCTGGCCCAACCCTGACTCGACTGCCCTTGGCCCAATCCTGACTCGACTGCCCTGGCCCATCCCTGACTCGACCTGCCCCGGCCCAACCCTGACTCGACTGCCCTGGCCCAACCTTGACTCGACTGCCCGGGCCAATCCTGACTCGACTGCCCTTGGCCCAATCCTGATCTCGACCTGCCCGGGCCCAACACTGACTCGACTGCCCGCCCAACACTGACCCGACTGCCCTGGGCCCAACACTGACTTGACTGCCCCAGACCCAACCTTGACTCGACTGCCCCGGCCAATCCTGACTCAACTGCCCCGCCCATCCCTGATCTCGACTGCCCCGCCCAACCTGACTCGCCTGCCCCGGACCCAACCTGACTCGACTGCCCTGGGCCAATCCTGACTCGACTGCCCCGGCCCATCCCTGACTCGACCTGCCCCAGGCCCAACCCTGACTCTACTGACCTGGCCCAACCCTGACTCGACTGCCCCGGACCCAACCTTGACTCGACTGCCCGGCCCAACCCTGACTCGACTGCCCGGCCCAACCCGGACTCGACTGCCCTGGCCCAACCCTGACTCGACTGCCCCGGACCCAACCCTGACTCGACTGCCCCGGGCCAATCCTGACTCGACTGCCCTTGGCCCAATCTTGACTCGACTGCCCCGGGCCAATCCTGACTCGACTGCCCTTGGCCCAATCCTGACTCGACTGCCCCGGCCCATCCTTGACTCGACTGCCCCATGCCCAATCCTGACTCGACTGCCCCGGCCCAACCCTGCTGTCTCAGGAACAGAACCAGCACTGGAACGCAGTGACCCGAGCTCGTACCAGGCTTAAGCCCTGCAGTCTCAGGAACAGAACCAGCACCGGAGCGCAGTGACCCGAGCTCATACCAGGCTGAAGCCCTGCTGTCTCAGGAACAGAACCAGCAACGGAGCGCAGTGACCCAAGCTCGTACCAGGCTTAAGCCCTGCAGTCTCAGGAACAGAACCAGCACCTGAGCGCAGTGACCCGAGCTCATACCAGGCTGAAGCCCTGCTGTCTCAGGAACAGAACCAGCACCGGAGCGCAGTGACCCGGGCTCGTACCAGGCTTAAGCCCTGCGGTCTCAGGAGCAAAACCAGCACCGAGCGCAGTGACCCAAGCTCATACCAGTCCGAAGCCCTGCGGTGTCAGAGCAGAACCAGCACCGGAGCGCAGTGACCCAAGCTCATACCAGTCCGAAGCCCTGCGGTGTCAGGAGCAGAACCAGCACCGGAGCGCAATGACCCGAGCTCATACCAGGCTGGAGCCCTGCGCTGTCAGGAGCAGAACCAGCACCGGCGCAGTGACCCGAGCTCATACCAGGCTGAAGCCCTGCGGTGTCAGGAGCAGAACCAGCACCGAGCGCTCTCTCACAGCTGGTGCTGAAGCTACACCCACACCAGCACAGCACAATCTGGTCCAACCAAATTATACAACTACAAAAACAACATTACATTACCTATTGGAAAGAAGCTACTAAATTACAAAAGAAGATGGAACTCTATTTACACCTGAAAAGAGACCTGCAGAATACCTGAGCTGTGTGAGAAAGCATAGAGTGAGAAAGACCCTAACGAGATACAGGTTGAGTGACCACAGGCTGGCCATAGAGAGATGACGGCACAGACAGACAGAGATGGCAGCCGCAAGAGCAGAGACTGTGTTCCCTGTGCTCTCAGAAAGAGAGAGAGAGTGTATGTGTGTGTGTGTCAGCTGTGTTCCCTGTGCTCTCAGAAAGAGAGAGAGAGAGAGAGTGTATGTGTGTGTGTGTCAGCTGTGTTCCTGTGCTCTCAGAGAGAGAGAGAGAGTAGAGAGAGAGAAAGTGTGTGTGTGTGTGTGTGTGTGTGTGTGTGTGTGTGTGAGTGTGTGTGGAGGTGCAGCATCGGACTAGATAGATAGATATTATTAAATAACTTTTCTTTTTTAATCTTATTTTCAAATGCTAAGATTTGATAATACATACTATAATAGCATCGGCTTGTTTTGGAAGCTGTGGTTGCTTTTTGTCTCGCGAGTTGGCAACAATATAAGCTCTTGTCTTTCAGCATCTTTCTTTCATTTTTGATTTCAAGCTGGTGGTGTTGAAATGATGTCGAGTTCAGGTAAGAGTCAACAGACACAAATATTTGCAGTATTTATGAAATATTAGGCAAAATTACGCAATGGGTTAGTGTATTATTTCACTTCTCTCTTCTTGTTTAAAATGGGAATTGAGAATTTTGAATAATGAAAATGAGTTTGTATATGCTTATTATATTCATTAAAACAACCAAAGAAGGAACTGCATCTTCTGTATTTCGTTTTGGTTTTAAAAAATTGCATGGGTTCCAAAGTTATACCTAATTCACTGAAATAAATAAATCACTTTTTTCCATCCTCTGCAGGCGTGGCACAGATGAGCCCTTGACTCTCAGCTTTTCTCTTTCGGTTTTGATTTCAAGTTGTTGGTGTTGAAATGGCGTCGAGTTCAGGTAAGAATCAACAGACACAAATATTTGCAGCTCAGTTTCCTCAGTGATTTATGAAGTATTTATGAAATATTATGGTGTAATGTAACAAAGTAATAGCCTATTAGTTACAGTACTTGAGTATTTTTGAGAGTGTCCTTTACTTGAGTTTTTATATTTCTGTCTACTTTTACTTTTTCCACTACATTTAAAAAAATAAAATGTATACTTTTACTCCGATATATTTCGCCAGAGTAGTGATGTTAAATTCTGTGCGGTGCTTCGGTGTGTGTCGAGACATCCTGAAGCTTTCATTTAAGTGCATCTCTCAAGCCTGTATCCTGTATCTCTTTAGACCAATGACGTCACTGATGACATCCGAAGCCTCGCCTTCCGCCTGATTGGTTCAGGAAGTGGTTCGAATCTGCACAGTAAAACCCAGCCAATTTTCTGTTTTTAATAATATTTGACAATAATACAATAATTTTGATAATAATGTTGCCCCTCCTGCCTATTATGACCAAATAATTGATTTACACACATCTAATAGCCCCATTTATTTAAGCCAGTACGTTTATTACACAGTTTAGTTATACAATCATTATATACCACCAGAAAATACACACCTTATATTTACAGGTCCTTCTCACAACTTTCATATATTTTAGATTCATTTGCACTGCAACTGGAAATATTTCAGGTCTTTTATTGTTTTAATACTGATGATTTTGGCATACAGTTCATGAAACCCAAAATTCCTATCTAAAAAATTAGCATATCATGAAAAGGTTCTCTAAGCGAGCTATTAACCTAATCATCTGAATCAACTAATTAACTCTAAACACCTGCAAAAGATTCCTGAGGCTTTTAAAAACTCCCAGCCTGGTTCATTACTCAAAACCACAATCATGGGTAAGACTGCCGACCTGACTGCTGTCAGAAGGCCATCATTGACCCCTCAAGCGAGAGGGTAAGACACAGAAAGACATTTCTGAACCAATAGGCTGTTCCCAGAGTGCTGTATCAAGGCACCTCAGTGGGAAGTCTGTGGGAAGGAAAAAGTGTGGCCGCTGCACAATGAGAAGAGGTGACGGACCCTGAGGAAGATTGTGGAGAAGGACCGATTCCAGACCTTGGGGACCTGCGGAAGCAGTGGACTGAGTCTGGGTAGAAACATCCAGAGCCACCGTGCACAGGCCTGTGCAGGAAATGGGCTACAGGTGCCGCATTCCCAGGTCAAGCCACTTTTGAACCAGAAAAGCGCCTGACCTGGGCTACAGAGAAGCAGCACTGGACTGTCGCTCAAATTTTGCATGTCATTGGGAAATCAAGGTGCCAGAGTCTGGAGGAAGACTGGGGAGAAGGAAATGCCAAAATGCCTGAAGTCCAGTGTCAAGTACCCACAGTCAGTGATGGTCTGGGGTGCCATGTCAGCTGCTGGTGTTGGTCCACTGTGTTTTATCAAGGGCAGGAGTCAATGCAGCTAGCTATCAGGAGATTTTGGAGCACTTCATGCTTCCATCTGCTGAAAAGCTTTATGGAGATGAAGATTTTTTTTCAGCACGACCTGGCACCTGCTCACAGTGCCAAAACCACTGGTAAATGGTTTACTGACCATGGTATTACTGTGCTGCCAACTCTCTGACCTGAACCCCATAGAGAATCTGTGGGATATTGTGAAGAGAAAGTTGAGGCATGACCCAACACTCTGGATGAGCTTAAGGCGCTATCGAAGCATCCTGGGCCTCCATAACACCTCAGCAGTGCCACAGGCTGATCGCCTCCATGCCACGCCGCATTGAAGCAGTCATTTCTGCAAAAGGATTCCCACCAAGTATTGAGTGCATAACTGAACATAATTATTTGAAGGTTGACTTTTTTTGTATTAAAAACACTTTTCTTTTATTGGTCGGATGAAATATGCTAATTTTTAGAGATAGGAATTTTGGGTTTTCACGAGCTGTATGCCAAAATCATCAGTTTTAAAACAATAAAAGACCTGAAATATTTCAGTTGGTGTGCAATGAATCTAAAATATATGAAAGTTTAATTGTATCATTACATTATGGAAAATAATGAACTTTTATCACAATATGCTAATTTTTGAGAAGGACCTGTACATAGTCTTTTTCTTCACCATTATACCTAAGCCTTAACTGGTGCCAAATACAGCATTCGGCCATCTGTAATGTATCTGCTTGTTTTACACTCTTTGAAGAGTGTTTGAAATGAAATACGAGAAAAGAACCCTTTGTGAACCATTTGGCTGAAAAGCTTCATGAGGCTTCATCTCACCACTACTATCCCAAAGCATTTCGTTACTTACTATAAAATGAATTCGGAAGAACACAGACTGCAAGCAAGCATGTGCAAGCAAGTGCAAGGAAGTGCTCGCACAACCGCAGTTGGTTTCATTTCCGGTATGCATCCGTTGCAGGACTGAAGCGGCTGAAAACAAGTGGTACTCACTGCAGAGTCAAATGACATCAAGCTCCTCCTCTCTGGAGGTCCAATGGGGAGGAGGGATAGAGAGTAGGGTTAGGTGTGATTGGATATTCTAGCCCATTAGTCCTACATTCACTCCTCCTCTCTGGAGTTCTAGTGAGCGCTGAGAAGGGTCTGCTGACATTATACAGCACGAGAGCGGCCTCTAGAGGCCAATTCAAACAAAAACAAATAAAATAAAAAGAGTGGACATGTTTTCTTCTAACTATAATGTTTACTGTTTAATGTTACGATTGATACCATCTATACATATTAGTTTTTATGCAGTAGTTTAAAAATACATTTTGAAATGCATGCAATTTCAGTGTTTTTGACACCTGTGCCACACTCTAATCAGCTAATTAACTCAAAACACCTGCAAAGGCATTTAAATGGTCTCTCAGTCTAGTTCTGTAGGCCACACAATCAGGGGAGACTCCTGACTTGACAGTTGTTCAAAAGACGACCATTGACACCTTGCACAAGACGGCAAGACACAAAAGGTCATTGCAAAAGAGGCTGGCTGTTCACAGAGCTGTTCCAAGCACATTAATAGAGAGGCGAAGGGAAGGAAAAGATGTGGTAGAAAAAAGTGTACAAGCAATAGGGGTAACCACACCCTGGAGAGGATTGTGAAAAAAATGTGGGGAGATTCACAAAGAGTGGACTGCAGCTGGAGTCAGTGCTTCAAGAACCACTACACACAGACGTATGCAAGACATGGGTTTCAGCTGGAGTCAGTGCTTCAAGAACCACTACACACAGACGTATGCAAGACATGGGTTTCAGCTGGAGTCAGTGCTTCAAGAACCACTACACACAGACGTATGCAAGACATGGGTTTCAGCTGGAGTCAGTGCTTCAAGAACCACTACACACACACGATGCAAGACATGGGTTTCAGCTGTCGCACTCCTTGAGTCAAGCCACTTGAACAACAGACAGTGCCAGAAGCGGCTCTTGTCTGGGATAAAGACACAAAGTGGTCCAAAGTTATGTCCTCTGACAAAAGTAAATTTTGCATTTCCTTTGGAAATCAGGTTCCCAGCATCTGGAGGAAGAGAGGAGAGGCACACAATCCACGTTGCTTGAGGTCCAGTGTAAAGTTTCCACAGTCAGTGATGGTTTGGGGTGCCATGTCATCTGCTGGTGTTGGTCCACTGTGTTTTCTGAGGTCCAAGGTCAACGCAGCCGTATACCAGGAAGTTTTACAGCACTTCATGCTTCCTGCTGCTGACCAACTTTATGGAGATGCAGATTTCATTTTCCAACAGGACTTGGTACCTGCACACAGTGCCAAAGCAACCAGTACCCAAGGTTTCCGTTTTCCGATAATTACCGGACATTGGCGGGAAAAATTAAATGTCCGCCAAAATTACATCTTTTCGGTCAAATTGTCAGATTAAAATAATCCCGGCCCCGCCCCCCTAACACAATCTGAATTGACCGTTTGAAAGTTTTTAAACAACATCGCATGTTGCATTTCAAATAAAGCGCACACCTAACGGCTATAATATAGACCTAAACCACGAACTATAGAGAGACGTTTCAAATATGGCCAGGCCCAGGCAGACTAGCCTTAAAAGTTTTTTTCAAAGGCCAGACGCGAAGAAGGATACTGAATCAGGAACGCCTGAAGCCTCAGATGTCCAAAGCCAGACAGCTCCGCCACCACCGGAGAAAAGCCGAAGTGTAGGGAGTATCAGTCAGAATGGAGTGACAAGTTCCCATGGCTAAGATGTGAGGTAGTTGATGGTAACGAAAAATGTTCTGTTCGCTGCGAAAAGCAGGACGACGCATAGCGGATTCACAAGAGGGTTAGATGCCAGGTTTGGTTGATTGGCGCCAATCAGACGTTCATGTTTTTTTCCGTCTATTTGAAAGTTAGGCTAATAAACATGTTGCATATATGGCCTGATTATGTCATTTTTTTAAGTAACATAAACTGCTTTCAGTTTTCCTCAACTTGACTAATTAAGAGGCAATATTTGACCGGCATATCATCAAAATGTCCGAAAACGAAACTTCTGCCGGTCACTCTGACCGGCACCATTTTTTCTAGCGAAACTCTGCCAGTACCTGGTTTAAGGACCATGGTATCCCTGTTCTTAATTGGCCAGCAAACTCGCCTGAACTTAACCTTAACTTAACTTGTGACGAAAGATGCGATATGCCAGACCCAACAGTGCAGAAGAGCTGAAGGCCACTATCAGAGCAACCTGGGCTCTCATAACACCTGAGCAGTGCCACAGACTGATCGACTCCATGCCACGCCGCAGTGCTGCAGTAATTCAGGCAAAAGGAGCCTTAACTAAGTATTGAGTGCTGGACATGCTCATACTTCTCAATAGGCCAAGATTTCTAAAAATCCTTTCTTTCTATTGGTCTTAAGGAATATTCAAATTTTCTGAGATACTGAATTTGGGATTTTCCTTAGCTGTCAGTTATAATCATCATAATTAAAAGAAATAAACATTTGAAATATATCAGTCTGAGTGTCATGAATGAATATAATATACAAGTTTCACTTTTTGAATGGAATTAGTGAAATAAATCAACTTTTGATGATATTATAATTAGATGACCAGCACCTGCATATGTCAATCAATCAATCAACTTTATTTATATAGCGCTTTTACAATGACGATTGTTTCAAAGCAGCTTCACAGTGTTAAACAGGACAACATTGCAACAAAATTTGATTTGGCTAGTTTAATTTGGATAGTTTATAGAATTATATATGACCAAATTAATAAATTATATGTGTATATTTAGTTGAGTAACTTGGATCATAATTTGAGTGTCCCCAACTGAGCAAGCCAAGCCAAAGCGACAGTGGCAAGGGAACCAAAACTCCATCAGGGCATGATGGAGAAAAATAAACCTTGGGAGAAACCAGACTCAGTCGGGTGCCAGTTCTCCTCTGGCCTATTATTAACAGTGTATAATTATTACTCTGGCAACCTTGCAGGTCATAAATCATATTAGATAGGAATATTCGAAATTTTGGGTATCACGCAAGAGACGGGTTCATTTAGGATGGCGCGTCGATTACAAGAATATGAATACTTGAAAGATCGGAGTTATTTATTGCGCGGAGGCGGGTTAATTGAGGATGGCGTGCGGTGAGGCAAATTCAGAGGAGACACTAATGGACACGGTCTCAGCAGACACTCCAGGATGAGCTGCTCATGTCCAGATGCAGGTCCACCATCCGATCGGACACGGCCTGGATCCGGCCGACTGCAGTAAACCTCGGGATAAACAGAGAGACTAACATTAGTGTGGATGCCACTCTTTTATGATGTAACGAGTACATCAGGTGTTATGGAAGTGTTCCCGGTTCCTGACCTAGTTAATGCAGCCTAACAATCAGTCATTTGATTTGAATAAAGAAAGTTAAAAATGTTCTATGTGTATGCCATAGTAAAGAGATGTGTTTTTAGTCTAGATTTAAACTGACAGAGTGTGTCTGCTTCCCGAACAATGCTAGGAAGACTGTTCCAGAGTTTAGGTGCTAAATAGGAAAAGGATCGACCGCCTGCAGTTGATTTAGATATTCTAGGTATTTTCAACTGGCCAGAGTTTAGAGACCGCAATGAGCGTGATGGAGTATAATGCGTTAAGAGCTCGCTTAAGTACTAGGAGCTAAACCATTTATTGCTTTATAAGTAATAAGCAAGATTTTAAAATGTATGCAATGTTTAATAGGAGCCAGTGCAGTGTTGACAGAACTGGACTAATATGATCGTACTTCCTGGTTCTAGTAAGAACTCGAGCTGCTGCGTTTTGGACCAGCTGGAGTTTATTTATTAGGCGAGCAGGGCAACCACCCAGTAGAGCATTACAATAATCTAGCCTTGAGCTCATGAGCATGTACTAATTGTTCAGCATTTTGCATTGAAAGCATGTGGCGTAATTTAGATATATTTTTAAGATGGTAGAATGCAGTTTTACAGATGCTAGAAACGTGGCTTTCAAGCGAAAGATTGGTATCAAAGAGCACACCCAGGTTCCTCACTGACGAGGGCTTGACAGAGCAGTCATCGAGGGTTAGACAGTATTCTAGGGCACTACTTGTGGAGCTTTTCTGTCCAATAATTAAAAATTCAGTTTTATCTGAATTAAGTTGCAGGAAATTACTATTCATCAATTTTTATATCAGCTATGCATTCCGTTAATCTTGTGAATTGGTAAGTTTCGTCAGGGCGTGAAGAAATATAGAGCTGAGTATCATCAGCATAACAATGAAAACTAACGCCATGCTTCCTAATGATATCTCCCAGTGGTAGCATATACAGGGTGAAAAGCAATGGTCCTAACACTGAGCCTTGTGGTACTCCATACTGAACTTGTGATCGTGTGACATCTCTTCATTTACTGCTACAAACTGATAACGGTCAGATAAGTAAGATTTAAACCATGCCAATGCAGTTCCACTAATGCCAACATAATTTTCGAGTCTATTCAAAAGAATATTGTGATCGATAGTATCGAATGCAGCGCTAAGATCGAGTAACACTAATAGAGAGATATGTGTATATTTTGAACTATTTTTATTTGTTCTTTTCGTTTCTTTGTTTTGAATGTTTATGTGTGTGACTATGTTAATGTGATGTGTATCCTGTGCAAACCAAATTTCCAAAGGGATGAATAAACTGAACTAAACGAAGACCATGATTTCTATAAAAGTGTGAGGTGTGGCTTTAGGTTCCAATGCTAGGTTAGGGGCTAGAATACACAGTTTGTACAGTATAAAATCATATCTATGGAATGTACATAAAACTGTGAAACCCAATGTTTTTGCTCTTTTTTCAGTGAGAGATCTGAGGATTGTTCTGCTGGGAAAAAATGCATCAGAAAATGGCAGAGTGGGTAACATTATACTGGGAACAGCAGCATTTCACAGTGAAGCTTCATCTCATTCACAGCCGCACAGTGTGAGAGTCAGTGGAGAGGTAGAGAAGAGACATCTTATAGTCATCAGCACTCTTCACCTGCTCCAGCCACATCTGTCACACCATCAGATCACACAGGGAGTGAGAGAGTGTTTGTCTCAGTCGGCTCCAGGACCTCATGTGATCGTACTCGTACTGCAGTATAATGACTTCAGTGATGAGGACAGACAGAGAGTGAAAACTGTGCTGAACCTCTTCAGTGAGAAGGGCATTAAACACACCATAGTGCTAACTACTGACGAAGAGACACGTGCAGCCAAATTGGCTTCTGTGGTAATGGATAAAACTGTAGGCTCCAGCTTCAAATGGGCTCCTATGATAACAAATAGCACTATTACTAATTTAATAAAGGAGTGTGGAGGAAGACATTTTGATGCAAGAATCTCAGGATGGCGCTCTGAGATGATCAGAAGGATAGAGAAGATACTCAAGGAAGAACATGAAGAATTCCTCATCTGTAACATGTATGAGGATGAAGGATCATCAGTGGATGGAGATCTGAGCAGATCTGGAGGTTCAGTCGGAGGAGATGGCAAAGAGGACGATAGAAAATTCTATCAGAGCACAAAACAGGAAGTGATGGAGGAGGTTTGTCAAAGTACTTATTTTCTCATGATAATACCTCTAAGAATATGATCTTAAACAATTTTTTTACTTTTTCCTTGCCAATAGCTATGTTTCCATCCAACATTGCAAATTTAATTTATGCGCAAAATTGCAATATCGTATAAAACATTTGCGAATAAAGCACCGTTTCCATCCAGTGAGTCGAAGTGAACAGTTTATCGTCACTTCCTGATAAACTGCCGCTAAAATCACTTAGAAACATAGGACAAGCAACCATTTAAAAATCATTTACGTACATATTATATATTATTTGCGTCTCAGAGCGTGCAGATGAAACGCAATAGATGTGTTGTGTTGCTTTCAGAGGCGATGCTGCTGTTTGGGATCGCAGTCTTGTAAGACAGTTCTAGGAGGAAATATACCGAGCATCTTTGACAACAGACTTGAATGACCAAAACAGCAAAAGTTGTGCTGTTGCATCGCGCAAAGTCACATGATTTTTTTTTATGTGCATAGAGGAATTTATTCAGTAAATACATTTCCATCATAGTTTATGCGCATGTTTTAGTATCGAATGGAAAATGTATACAACTCAAATGAGCACTAATCCTCTTCTATAGTTAAACTAAAAACTTTGCAGGGATTGCTCTGTAAATTAAATTGAGAGTATAACTAAAGCATATATGCTATTTTAAATACTGTAGTCTATGCCAGATATATAGCCTACATTTTTAAATAATCCATTTCATAAGCATGCGTGTTTATTTTAGCACTTCTGTCAGTGAAACAACACACTACAGCCTGTAAAACATTTAAACGATTATCAGTTAATAATGGTAACATAAAGATTAAGACAATTAAATATTAGTTTAAAAAAGATTTGTTTTATTTCCCCACAAAGATGCGTCAGCTTTGAGATGAATGTGGGACACGAGCTGGAGACTCCTTCTCGAATATCTTCGTCTTCATGTTTTCTCCTGATGTTGCAAAGCAACACGTGTTGTAAAACGTCTGAAGAGCGAATTTTATCTTCCACAGGGTCAAGACATTTAGGCTGTTTGATTATGCACTGCCAGAGAAAACAAAATTAAAATCGCCTGTGTGTGTGTGTGCGTGAATTGCGCTATTCAAATAAACTTGACGTGCCAAGTCTAATAAGAACAAACTGTGTTAAATAAAATTGGAAGTGAAAAGGTATTCATCCTACATTGTTTTGTTCTACTTCAGCACAGTAAAGCATGTGAATGGGTGGCTATAATAGACTTAATTATAAGCAAACGAAAGGAAAAAACGTTTACAATTCCCTGCGAAAATGAGTGTGACGCGAGTGAAGATTTATGAAAAGAAACGTGATGTCCAGTGGGATAAAATGGACTAACTGTTAGCCTTTTGGTTATGCCTATTGTTAAAGTTCACGGAAATCAGAAAATCGGGTACAAGCATATTTGAAAAGCTGGCAAATCTTTAATCTCAGCCTCCTCTCTCATTCGGCATGAATCCATATGTTTTAATGGCTGCTGCGAAATTATTTCCTTTGAAAACAAAGCTTTGTGCTTCACTCCTGTGGTAATGTATTCACGTAAAACAGCATTCACATACAAAACACGGGGATAATAACGAAATTATAGTTTTAAATAGAAAATAGTATTTATGTAAGGAGGTATATTAAAATAAAAAGTGCACAACTCTTTACTTTGTTTCCCCTCACGTGCAACCTAGCACGGGTGAGTCCTTATTTGGGTTAGCAAAATAACGAAATAGAAAATAGTATTCATGTAAAGAGATAGTAAAATACAGATGTAGTAAATTATATTTTTATTTAAAACCTCAAAAAATGACGATATCATCGCCCATCGCGATGTTTTACTGTAAACATCGCCAACTGCCAATTTAGGGGACATCGCCCAACCCTAATTTGACAAAACAGGATTCTAGTTCCTCCGCTTTTTGTTTAAAAATTTTTTTATGAAACTTACCCACATTCAAGTGTTGATAAAAATAATGCATTAGCTAAAATAAAACTTTTATGTTTTGTTTAAATGTAGATGACCTGTTCTTTTCTTTTGATAAATTGCATATTCAGAAATCCATTAAAATAAAAACTCTGGGGGATATGAAAGTTTTGTGAAAATTATCAAACTTGTTTTAGCAAATGCTGGCGGGAAAGAGTTGAAAGTTACAGTGTAGAGACTGGAAATACACAGAGAAAAATGAGGAGCACTACTGTTCTAACAAACAGAGAGGGCACGGAGAACTGGAGACAGTGAAACACAGAGTTTATTGAACACAACCAGGATATTGAGCGGAAGAGGTGAGTGATGGCAAGTAGGATCCAAGGAGGGTGACACAAGGGTATTACTGTATGTCTTTGTAGGTGATCTGGAGACTGGAGCGATGGAGCAAGGAACAATGCAGACAAGGAGCCAGGGGACTAGACGAGAGACACTCGGAGACAAGGAGACACAGATAAGTATATCAGGTGAGTCCGTAGAAGCAAGCATCAGCGTGAGCATGTGCAAACAGACCAGACAGTGACTGAATGAATGCGTGGGGCTTAAGTGCAGGAGGTGATTGCTCTGGTGACCGTGATCATTGTGGCCGGGAGAGGGTGGAGCCTGGTGTGCTTGTAACATAACCTTCCCTCCACAGCCATCTCCTGAGGGCCGAAGACCCTGACACCGTGGAGGTCTACCTCTACCCTGAAGCGCCGGTCGATCTGGACGAGAGGATTGGAAGGTCTCAAGTAGGTTCGGATTCTAGTTTGTCGTGTCTGGGTACCCAAGATCGCTCTTCTGGGCCGTAACCTTCCCAGTCCACGTGATATTGGAGCTGACCACCACGACGCCGGGAGTCCAAGATCTCCTGGACCTGGTATGCTGCGCCGTCCTTTAACGGAGGAGGGGGTTCCGGGTAAAGCTAGGCTCTGGGGAAACAGAAACAGATGGGTGGTGAGACTTCAACAATGACATGTGAAAAGTGGGGTGAATCCGGTACTGTGGAGGTAGTTGAAGTTTGTAAGTGACCGGATTGATCTGCTGCAGGATGGTGAAAGGGCCACCGAATCTGGGACTCAATCTTCCTGCACGGCAGACAGAGTCGGAATGCGACGTGGTCTGCCGATGAACTGCAGGTCTGGAGGACAACCCGCGTAACGTGGGTGGAGGCATTGGCAGAGGGCAGGGTCTCCTCTGACCAGGTAATCAGGGCGAAGAGTTGAGCAGGAATGATGGGCTCTGTCTCCTCTGGATTCTCTTCAGGACTATGGGGCGGGAAAGGGCGTCCGCCTTGATGTTCTTAGCGCCAGGTCGATAGGAGATGTTGAAGTGGAACCGTGTGAAGAATAGTGCCCATTGGGCCTGGCGGATTTAGGCATTTGGCCTCTCGGAGATAACTTTGTGGTCTGTGAGTACCAGGAATGTATGCTTAGCGCCTCTAACCAGTGCCTCCACTCCTCCAAGGCCAGTTTGATGTCACGATTCCCAATGTCATAATTGACTTCCGCTGGGTTGAGCTTGCGGAGAAGAAGGCACATGGATGGAGGCGACTGGGATTCTGCTTCAGAGATAGGACCGGATGGCCCCTTCCCCTCGTCCATCCGGATGCCACTGTGGTCGATGTTATACCTGAGGAACTGCACTGAGGGCTGATGGAACGAGCATTTCTCGGCTTTCAGGTAGAGGTGGACTTCCATACTCCAGATGTCCTGCAAGGTCAGGGCCCTCCTTCGTACGCCTCCCACTTTGTCCAGCTGCCGCTTCGCCATGGCTACAGCCTTGACATGCCGAACCTCCTCTTCTGCCTTCGAACCTCCATCTGCACCATGGTACGCTGCTTCTTTGGGTCGGCATTGTTCCAGCTCACTCTAGTGGAGCAGCCTAGTCCAAGTCTGCCCTGGGCTACTGTCCCCACAATATCTGAATGATGCAATCGGACCTCTGCCTCTGTCAGTGCTCTGCTACCTGACCACTTGCGGCCTGTCCTGACCACTAATGTACCTAAAGTGCTCTATTTTCACACTAATTTTGTACTTTGTACTAAACATGATACTTTAGTTTTGAGAAAAGTGACCTTCTTTACCGCTGCAAGCGGCAGAACTGATGAATGCACACACACACACACACACACACACATCCGCTCAACTACCACACCCTTTCCTCGTCTGTTTATGCCTCTATTGGAGAAGCAGGTGCACATGCGACCCGATAGACATTTATTCATATTAAATTCTTGCCTTCTGTTATTACCTCCGGACATATCACACACGCCATTGTTTGTTTGTTTTATGTTTTATTGTTAAATCTTGTGTTATATGTTGGCGTAAACGGGTTCTTGGGAGCTGAACAAAATGTACTTTATTTTTTAACAGTACTACTATTACTGTTATTAGATTGTCATTTTACCCTCAAAATGATCATTATTTGTTTGTATATAGCCAGAAGCTCACCACAATCAACATCATAGTGTCAGGTTGTTGTCAGGGATCTCAAGGAAAATGACTCAAGTGCAGAAAAGTGACTCCAATTTTGAGCAATAACAGTCAAATCAATGTCCCAGCAAAAGATCAAAGTCTATACAGTCAGGGCGGCTAGATCACAGAGTAAAAGGTCAGGAAAAAACAGATGAACATGTCCCTCCGCTAAGACAGCTGACATAGACAGGAACAGGAAAAATCCAAGCTGGCAGTCAGTTTACACAGTCCACAAGAGCAGGCCGAGATTCAAACCCAAGCAGAAGATCCCATGGTTAAGCGCAGGCATGGACAGATAGAAATAATCCAGCGGGCTGGTCAGAGACAGGAATCCCTGGCAAAAGAAAGCTGGGCTGACAAAAAAACAACTGAAGCAAATGTGTAATCAAATAGACCAAACACACTGGCAATGAAAGAGAAAAACTGAGAGGTAGAAATAGGAACACTAATCAAAAAGAATGAGCGAGCTGCAAGCAATCACCTGCATGAGCGGCCGACATGTGCAAAAACAAAACAAGAAAACGAACAAAACTACTATACACTCAAAGCTTGTTATACACTGTAAGGTGAAAAATACAGGCAAGGCAAGGCTGAGCTGAACATGGCAGAGCGAGGCTTGACACACTGGGAACATTAGACCATTCCACTTTTGTGTCGTGAAAAAGCGGCCTTGACGTTCTGCTAAAATGCCCCTTTTGTATTGAATGGAAAAAGTAAATCATGTTTGTTACACCACATGGGTATATAATGATAGAATTGTCAGTTTTGGGTGAACTATTCCAATATAATATAAAATGATATATAATATTTTATTTTTCGCTTAAGGACGTGTACATTTGCTACCAAAGCTGATCTGATTCTACTGTCTCTAAATGTTATTTCAGGGACTACTTCTGGAAAAACAACGCTGAACTTTGTACTGTGTGGATATAATACAACACTCAAGCACTCTATGTCTAAAGTATTTCGAGGATACCAGCTAAACCTCAGAAAGAAAGGAGCAATGTGTGTGTGAAGAAAGAGGAGAAGATCCATGGACGTCAGATCACAGTAATAGAGCTTCCAGCTCTCACTCGGCTCTCAGAGGAGGAAGTGATGCGGGAAACTTTCCGCTGTGTTTTTCTCTGTGATCCTGGAGTTCATGTTTTTGTCCTTGTTACTCCTGTCAGTTCACTGACTAATGAAGACAAAGCAGAAATGGAGAAGATTAAAAGAATATTTAACTCTAATGAGCACTTCATGGTGCTTTTCATTACTGAACTCACTGTTGACCGAAGTGTGTCAGATTTTGTGTTATCTACAGAAGCTCAGAGGGTTGTGAGTCTCTATGGGAGTTGGTACACTGTGATGGGGATAAAGGACCAAAGAAACTCTGAACAGATCTCATCGATGCTGGATTTTATAGAGAACATGAAGATTGAACCCTATTCACTTCAGATGTTTATGAGAGCTCAAGAGAAGAGAGTCAGACATGAACTAGAGGAGAAACTGAGTGTGAGAGATAAAGAAATCAAAGAGTTACAGGAGAAGATCAAGACACTGGGTGAGTGAATTCATTTACTTTCTGAATAAAGCATAGTTGTGAGAATACAGTAATAAACTTACAAGTTACAGTACATATATACTGGGTGAACCATACATGAAGAAATAACCTTTATTTATTTAAAGGAGAAAAAATGGACTAAAAATAACATAAGTGAATCAATTGTCGATAATTCAGTGACTCCTTCAGGAAGACAGTCACTGACCCTGCATCCCAATGTCCATACTATCCATCCTAAATAGTATATGAGATTAGAATAAGTGTGTCCCAAAGCATAGTATGTTGAAAAGAGTATGTCAAAAGTATTATTTCCATTAGATTTTGGAAATGTGGATCTCACTATAATGGCTAATATTGCCCATTACCCATTGCACTTTGGAGGAGGATTTGGTTCAGAACTACAAACACAAGTAAAACTACAAACATGGCGGATTGCCTGACCTGACCTATGGTTAAGATGTTGAGATAAAGGCGTTTGAGTGACTAATAATCAACATTTGACAATTAAATAAATAAATAAATAATATATATATATATATATATATATATATATATATATATATATATATATATATATATTTATATATATATATATATATATATATATATATATATATATATATATATATATATATATATATATATATATATATATATTTAAATGTTACCCATGTTATATTTCATCTGCAACAATGTGAACTTTTATAAAGATCCATTTGGCCATTGACTTTTAAATGCATCAATAATCAAAAATATGAGGAGTCTCCGCATTAAAGACCCACGACTGGAGATCAATGTGCTACTTCTTTACTATCCAACATGGTAGGAAATTAAATTAAATTAAAACGAAATTTGGAGGATGTTAACTGTGACAAAATGATTGACAGGTCAGTTTACAGTCACAGGAAGCAGGCAACAGAGTGTGTCTGTTAAAGATGCAAATTAATGACGTGATAGTGTGTACCAAAGCTTGCCTACTTTTCTGCTACACACTTCTGCTACAAGCATGTCCTTTTTCTTCACAAAAAGAGCACGTGCATTTAGGGCATAGTATAAGTGGGCACATTGGGACATAACATGGCTTCGTTCTTAAATTAATCAGCCATTTGCACTAATTGGTTGAGTGAATGATTCAATGACTCAGTCATTAATGCAGCCACTTGTCACAACCTACTAGCCGTTTTAGTTTCATAATTTAGAGTATAATTTAATGTATTATTTCAATATTCATATTTATTAAACCTATGTTATTTTAAAGTAACATTTAATGAGCTTATTACACAGCTCTCTGGATTTCTTGCTGCTCTGACATATCTTGAATCACTCCATGATCTCGGTCAGTTTGTAGAACCTTTAAGCTTTAATGCACAAGAAAGCTGAATAAATCATTTAAACTCAATATTTAATGTATAATGTATCAATATTTACTGTGAGATTTTTACCCCCAAAATTAACAACCAGTAAACATTTACTAATGATCTTTATTGGGTACTGAATTCATTATTCTTTACTATGTGCATTGTGTCTTAATGTGAATATGATAACTCATAATAGTATGACACACACACTGTCATAGCGACTTAAACGTTTAATTTTTTCGCGACACAGGCTTAACACCAGAATATCCTCATCACAGGTAGCACAGTGCCTTATGGGAAATGTAGTTAATCAACAGCCCAACTAAAATACATAATGTGTTTTATAGAGTGTTTATAGAGAGTCGTTCTGTAGTAATGTTCATTGTAATTTACATGGGAAAACGTGAGTTTAACAAGTTTGTGTTCATTCTTTATTCATAGGTGTATCATTTCATAAGCCCACCTGATACCTAGTAAAAATGGCATATAAAAATGGCACCACCATACAGATAAATTGTTACCTCAGTTTTTGATAATTTGGGTATTTTTGTTGTACCAGCACAGGAGGCTTTATTTAAATCATTTAACTACTTTTACAAAAATACAAAAGTAAACAGTCAGTAATAAATTTGCATACGATAGCACAAATATATACACACACCTAAAGGATTATTAGGAACACATACTAATACTGTGTTTGACCCTTCGCCTTCAGAACTGCCTAATTCTACATGGAATTGATTCAACAAGGTGCTGAAAGCATTCTTTAGAAATGTTGGCCCATATTGATAGGATAGCATCTTGCAGTTGATGGAGATTTGTGGGATGCACATCCAGGGCACGAAGCTCCTGTTCCACCACATCCCAAAGATGCTCTATTGCAGGGGTTTTCAAACTTTTTGTGTGTGTGACCACTATTTGTAATCAAAAAATTTTGCGGACCATCTCATAACACACATAATAAGTATGTCTACACACAGTCCTACCTGAATTAATCCACACTCTAAATAGGCTTACTAGCACTAAAACTATAACTAGTCATCACATCAGTACAACAGGCTTGTTAAAAGAAAGTTTACTGCACACAACGGCTGCCACATATTTAATTTATTTAGTTATTCGCCCGAGGGCATAATCAGTCTGGGACCGGTGTAGCTGAAACCTAATGCTAAATAGCTGCAGTATTCTCTCTTCACCCTCCTTTTCTTGTTTTTTTATGATTAATCTGGCTCATAGATGCATCCGACTCACTGTCAATATCTTCATTTTTTGTAACTTCTGCCTCTTGTCTCTTTTCTTCAGAGAACCTGTAGCTCTCCACCGATCCATAACGGCACTGACCTTGAACGTCACGGCCGAGCGCCCTAGCCTATTTTAGTAATCGCACAATAACTTGACAATTTAATACAAATGTTATATCAATATAGACCTACATATTCTTTTTACTTTTATTTTTTATGGGAATTTCTGGTAAAATGAAGGTAAAAAAATATATATATTTTATTTTATTTTATTTTGCCTTTCCACGGACCACTAGTGGTCCGCGGACCACAGTTTGGGAATGACTGCTCTATTGGGTTGAGATCTGGTGACTGTGGGCCATTTTCATGTTCAAGAAACCAATTTGAAATGATTGAGCTTTGTGACATGGTGCATTATCCTGCTGGAAGTAGGCATCAGAGGATGGGCACATGGTGGTCATAAAGGGATGGACATGGTCAGAAACAATGCTCAGGTAGGCTGTGGAATTTAAACGATGCCCAATTGGCACTAAGGGGCCCAAAATGTGCCAAGAAAACATCCCCACACCATTACACCACCACCACCAGCCTGCACAGTGGTAACAAGGCATGATGGATCCATGTTCTCATTCTGTTTACGCCAAATTCTGACTCTACCATCTGAATGTCTCAACAGAAATCGAGACTTATCAGACCAGGCAACATTTTTCCAGTCTTCAACTGTCCAATTTTGGTGAGCTCCTGCAAATTGTAGCCTCTTTTTCCTATTTGTAGTGGAGATGAGTGGTACCCGGTGGGGTCTTCTGCTGTTGTAGCCCATCCGCCTCAAGGTTGTGCGTGTTGTGGCTTCACAAATGCTTTGCTGCATACCTCGGTTGTAACGAGTGGTTATTTCAGTCAAATTTGCTCTTCTATCAGCTTGAATCAGTCGGCCCATTCTCCTCTGACCTCTAGCATCAACAAAGCATTTTCTCCCACAGGACTGGATACTGATGTTTTTCCCTTTTCACACCATTCTTTGTAAACCCTAGAAATGGTTGTGAGTGAAAATCACAGTAACTGAATTGATTGTGAAATACTCAGACCGGCCCGTCAGGCACCAACAACCATGCCACGCTCAAAATTGCTTAAATCACTTATCTTTCCATTCTGACATTCAGTTTGGAGTTCAGGAGATTGTCTTGACCAGGCCACACCCCTAAATGCATTGAAGCAACTGCCATGTGATTGGATGATTAGATAATTGCATTAATGAGGAATTGAACAGGTGTTCCTAATAATCCTTTAGATGAGTGTATGTTACTTATGTGAACTCCTGCTTCCTGATTAGCTACTGTTCGGGCATTCCTGCTTACTGCTCTGCGCTTTGCTCTATTGCTTTTTATATTTTATCTCCTAATTTTAACTACAGCAAATCAGCACAGTGTTCAAACGATAAAGATAGACATCAATGCTAAAACTAGAAATTGGAAAACTACAAAAAGAGGAATTATCCAACCAACCTCCCACGACAGCAGCCATCAGCTTACATTCCAGAGAAGGGAAAACACAGCTGCCTACATTGAAAAGGATAAGAAAGAAAATGCCTCCTCTGTATGAAGAATCTATATGCTGCACAAACTGCCACAGACTTCTACATAGGATTGCATTTCTGGAAACAAAGTTACTTATGGGACTACCAAGACTGAACACACAGCAGAGCCTCGTGGGCATACAACCTGTGAGTCCCATGAATCTTGTGATCCTAAACAGGCCAAAATAAGTGTAGAGAAACAAGCTCTAACTGATCGACACACTAATCCATGGCAAAGACAGGAGCAAGACTCAAAGGCACTCGAGACAACAGATTGTCACGATTATCAACAATTGCAGTAGCATCCTCTACCCCTACCACCGCCTATACACCTATGAAAGTTCAGCCGCTCATCAGTGAACCACTTCCAGCAAGAGGAACAAATAGGTTCTCACGGTTGCTTGGGCTTAATACATGGCTGCACAAATCTAGCAACATGAAGGGAGTGAACTTCATCGACAACTTCAATCTATTCTGGAGGCAGAGACAACTGTTTAAACAGGATGGCCTCCACCCAAACAAACATGGTGCAAGAGTGCTAAAGGACAAGATCTACTTCTCTCTCCATCATCCTTCATCAGTGTGTGTCAATCCACTCAACCTGAATGGCACACACACACCTGAACAGAGTATGGATGACCACAGGACTTCATTTCAGCATCTGAATGGACATGCAGCTGACACACTCCACAAGGACAATGATAACACCATGCAGCCACAACAACCATTGCTCACGGATACACTCCCAGCTGAGCCCTACAGAGCTCATCACAGACAGACTGTGACCGATTAGAACTGCTCCAAGATTGAACACCCAAGGATGACTTTATGGAAAACAGCCAGGAAGCCAGGACAACATATCACAGCCTCCAGTAATTCAATTCACATTTATTTGTATAATGCTTTTCACAATACATTCGCTTTCAAAGCAGCTTCACAGAAAATGCATGTGTCTACATTACAATTTAAAGTGATTTGTCCACATTATGCATTTCAGAAATGTACAAAGGACACAGATCAGCTAACAATGTATTTATCAGTATAATAATGAATTAAATTAGGCACATTGAAGTGAAAATAGGAATACATGTAGCAATGATCATGCTTGATGCAGCTAAGTCATCTGAAGTCCTCGAGAGTTGGAGTCATCTCTTCACAGGTGATGGTCATCTGAAGTCCTCGCAGGAGTTGAGTCATCTCTTCACAGGTGATGGTCATCTGAAGTCCTCAGGAGTTAGTCATCTCATCACAGGTGATGGTCATCTGAAGTCCTCGCAGGAGTTAGTCATCTCTTCACAGGTGATGGTCATCTGAAGTCCTCGCAGGAGTTAGAGTCATCTCTTCACAGGTGATGGTCATCTGAAGTCCTCACAGGAGTTAGAGTCATCTCTTCACAGGTGATGGTCATCTGAAGTCCTCGCAGGAGTTGAGTCATCTCTTCACAGGTGATGGTCATCTGAAGTCCTCGCAGGAGTTGAGTCATCTCTTTACAGGTGATGGTCATCTGAAGTCCTCGCAGGAGTTGAGTCATCTCTTTACAGGTGATGGTCATCTGAAGTCCTCGCAGGAGTTGAGTCATCTTCACAGGTGATGGTCATCTGAAGTCCTTGCAGAAGTTGAGTCATCTCTTCACAGGTGATGGTCATCTGAAGTCCTCGCAGGAGTTGTTTGTTCACAGGTGATGGTCATCTGAAGTCCTCGCAGGAGTTAGTCATCTCTTCACAGGTGATGGTCATCTGAAGTCCTCGCAGGAGTTTTCTCTTCACAGGTGATGGTCATCTGAAGTCCTTGCAGGAGTTGAGTCGTCTCTTCACAGGTGATGGTCATCTGAAGTCCTCGCAGGAGTTGGAGTCATCTCTTCACAGGTGATGGTCATCTGAAGTCCTCGCAGGAGTTGGAGTCATCTCTTCACAGGTGATGGTCATCTGAAGTCCTCGCAGGAGTTAGTCATCTCTTCACAGGTGATGGTCATCTGAAGTCCTCGCAGGAGTTAGTCATCTCTTCACAGGTGATGGTCATCTGAAGTCCTCGCAGGAGTTAGTCATCTCTTCACAGGTGATGGTCATCTGAAGTCCTCGCAGGAGTTGAGTCATCTCTTCACAGGTGATGGTCATCTGAAGTCCTTGCAGGAGTTGAGTCATCTCTTCACAGGTGATGGTCATCTGAAGTCCTCGCAGGAGTTTTCTGTTCACAGGTGATGGTCATCTGAAGTCCTTGCAGGAGTTGAGTCGTCTCTTCACAGGTGATGGTCATCTGAAGTCCTCGCAGGAGTTGAGTCATCTCTTCACAGGTGATGGTCATCTGAAGTCCTCAGAGGAGCTGGAGTCATCTCTTCACAGGTGATGGTCATCTGAAGTCCTCGCAGGAGTTGGAGTCATCTCTTCACAGGTGATGGTCATCTGGAGTCCTCGCAGGAGTTGGAGTCATCTCTTTACAGGTGATGGTCATCTGAAGTCCTCGCAGGAGTTGAGTCATCTCTTCACAGGTGATGGTCATCTGAAGTCCTTGCAGGAGTTGAGTCATCTCTTCACAGGTGATGGTCATCTGAAGTCCTCGCAGGAGTTGAGTCATCTCTTCACAGGTGATGGTCATCTGAAGTCCTCGCAGGAGTTGAGTCATCTCTTCACAGGTGATGGTCATCTGAAGTCCTCGCAGGAGTTGGAGTCGTCTCTTCACAGGTGATGGTCATCTGAAGTCCTCGCAGGAGTTGAGTCATCTCTTCACAGGTGATGGTCATCTGAAGTCCTCGCAGGAGTTGAGTCATCTCTTCACAGGTGATGGTCATCTGAAGTCCTCGCAGGAGTTGAGTCATCTCTTCACAGGTGATGGTCATCTAAAGTCCTTGCAGGAGTTGTGATCATCTCTTCACAGGTGATCGTCATCTGAAGTCCTCGCAGGAGTTGAGTCATCTCTTCACAGGTGATGGTCATCTGAAGTCCTCGCAGGAGTTGAGTCATCTCTTCACAGGTGATGGTCATCTGAAGTTCTTGCAGGAGTTGAGGTTGTATCTTCACAGGTGATGGTCATCTGAAGTCCTCGCAGGAGTTGAGTCCTCTTCAGAGGTGATGGTCATCTGAAGTCCTCGCAGGAGTTGGAGTCATCTCTTCACAGGTGATGGTCATCTGAAGTCCTCGCAGGAGTTAGTCATCTCTTCACAGGTGATGGTCATCTGGAGTCCTTGCAGGAGTTAGTCATCTCTTTACAGGTGATGGTCATCTGAAGTCCTCGCAGGAGTTAGTCATCTCTTCACAGGTGATCGTCATCTGAAGTCCTCGCAGGAGTTGAGTCATCTCTTCACAGGTGATGGTCATCTGAAGTCCTTGCAGAAGTTGAGTCATCTCTTTACAGGTGATGGTCATCTGAAGTCCTCGCAGGAGTTTTCTGTTCACAGGTGATGGTCATCTGAAGTCCTTGCAGGAGTTGAGTCGTCTCTTCACAGGTGATGGTCATCTGAAGTCCTTGCAGGAGTTGAGTCGTCTCTTCACAGGTGATGGTCATCTGAAGTCCTCGCAGGAGTTGAGTCATCTCTTCACAGGTGATGGTCATCTGAAGTCCTCGCAGGAGTTGGAGTCATCTCTTCACAGGTGATGGTCATCTGAGTCCTCGCAGGAGTTGGAGTCATCTCTTTACAGGTGATGGTCATCTGAAGTCCTCGCAGAAGTTGAGTCATCTCTTCACAGGTGATGGTCATCTGAAGTCCTTGCAGAAGTTGAGTCATCTCTTCACAGGTGATGGTCATCTGAAGTCCTCGCAGGAGTTGAGTCATCTCTTTACAGGTGATGGTCATCTGAAGTCCTCGCAGGAGTTGAGTCATCTCTTCACAGGTGATGGTCATCTGAAGTCCTCGCAGGAGTTGGAGTCGTCTCTTCACAGGTGATGGTCATCTGAAGTCCTCGCAGGAGTTGAGTCATCTCTTCACAGGTGATGGTCATCTGAAGTCCTCGCAGGAGTTGAGGCATCTCTTTACAGGTGATGGTCATCTGAAGTCCTCGCAGGAGTTGAGTCATCTCTTTACAGGTGATGGTCATCTGAAGTCCTTGCAGAAGTTGAGTCATCTCTTCACAGGTGATGGTCATCTGAAGTCCTCGCAGTTGAGTCATCTCTTCACAGGTGATGGTCATCTGAAGTCCTCGCAGGAGTTGAGTCATCTCTTCACAGGTGATGGTCATCTGAAGTCCTCGCAGGAGTTGGAGTCATCTCTTCACAGGTGATGGTCATCTGAAGTCCTTGCAGAGTTGAGTCATCTCTTCACAGGTGATGGTCATCTGAAGTCCTCGCAGGAGTTGAGTCATCTCTTCACAGGTGATGGTCATCTGAAGTCCTCGCAGGAGTTGAGTCATCTCTTCACAGGTGATGGTCATCTGAAGTCCTCGCAGGAGTTGGAGTCTCTTCACAGGTGATGGTCATCTGAAGTCCTCGCAGGAGTTGAGTCATCTCTTTACAGGTGATGGTCATCTGAAGTCCTCGCAGGAGTTGAGTCATCTCTTTACAGGTGATGGTCATCTGAAGTCCTCGCAGGAGTTGAGGCATCTCTTCACAGGTGATGGTCATCTGAAGTCCTCGCAGGAGTTGAGTCATCTCTTCACAGGTGATGGTCATCTGAAGTCCTTGCAGGAGTTGAGTCATCTCTTCACAGGTGATGGTCATCTGAAGTCCTCGCAGGAGTTGAGTCATCTCTTTACAGGTGATGGTCATCTGAAGTCCTCGCAGGAGTTGAGTCATCTCTTCACAGGTGATGGTCATCTGAAGTCCTCGGAGTTGGAGTCTCTCTTCACAGGTGATGGTCATCTGAAGTCCTCGCAGGAGTTGAGTCATCTCTTCACAGGTGATGGTCATCTGAAGTCCTTGCAGGAGTTGAGGCATCTCTTTACAGGTGATGGTCATCTGAAGTCCTCGCAGGAGTTGAGTCATCTCTTTACAGGTGATGGTCATCTGAAGTCCTTGCAGAAGTTGAGTCATCTCTTCACAGGTGATGGTCATCTGAAGTCCTCGCAGAAGTTGAGTCATCTCTTCACAGGTGATGGTCATCTGAAGTCCTCGCAGGAGTTGAGTCATCTCTTCACAGGTGATGGTCATCTGAAGTCCTCGCAGGAGTTGAGTCATCTCTTCACAGGTGATGGTCATCTGAAGTCCTTGCAGAAGTTGAGTCATCTCTTCACAGGTGATGGTCATCTGAAGTCCTCGCAGGAGTTGAGTCATCTCTTCACAGGTGATGGTCATCTGAAGTCCTCGCAGGAGTTGAGTCATCTCTTCACAGGTGATGGTCATCTGAAGTCCTCGCAGGAGTTGGAGTCATCTCTTCACAGGTGATGGTCATCTGAAGTCCTTGCAGAAGTTGAGTCATCTCTTCACAGGTGATGGTCATCTGAAGTCCTCGCAGGAGTTGGAGTCGATCTCTTCACAGGTGATGGTCATCTGAAGTCCTCGCAGGAGTGGGGAGTCATCTCTTTACAGGTGATGGTCATCTGAAGTCCTCGCAGGAGTTGAGTCATCTCTTTACAGGTGATGGTCATCTGAAGTCCTCGCAGGAGTTGAGGCATCTCTTTACAGGTGATGGTCATCTGAAGTCCTCGCAGGAGTTGAGTCATCTCTTTACAGGTGATGGTCATCTGAAGTCCTTGCAGGAGTTGAGTCATCTCTTCACAGGTGATGGTCATCTGAAGTCCTCGCAGGAGTTGAGTCATCTCTTCACAGGTGATGTCATCTGAAGTCCTCGCAGGAGTTGAGTCATCTCTTCACAGGTGATGGTCATCTGAAGTCCTCACAGGAGCTGGAGTCATCTCTTCACAGGTGATGGTCATCTGAAGTCCTCGCAGGAGTTGGAGTCATCTCTTCACAGGTGATGGTCATCTGGAGTCCTCGCAGGAGTTAGTCATCTCTTCACAGGTGATGTCATCTGGAGTCCTCGCAGGAGTTAGTCATCTCTTCACAGGTGATGGTCATCTGAAGTCCTCGCAGGAGTTGAGTCATCTCTTTACAGGTGATGGTCATCTGAAGTCCTCGCAGGAGTTGAGTCATCTCTTCACAGGTGATGGTCATCTGAAGTCCTTGCAGAGTTGAGTCATCTCTTTACAGGTGATGGTCATCTGAAGTCCTCGCAGGAGTTTTCTGTTCACAGGTGATGGTCATCTGAAGTCCTTGCAGGAGTTGAGTCGTCTCTTCACAGGTGATGGTCATCTGAAGTCCTTGCAGGAGTTGAGTCGTCTCTTCACAGGTGATGGTCATCTGAAGTCCTCGCAGGCGTTGGAGTCATCTCTTCACAGGTGATGGTCATCTGAAGTCCTCGCAGGAGTTGGAGTCATCTCTTCACAGGTGATGGTCATCTGAAGTCCTCGCAGGAGTTGAGTCATCTCTTCACAGGTGATGGTCATCTGAAGTCCTCCAGGAGTTGAGTCATCTCTTCACAGGTGAGGGTCATCTGAAGTCCTCGCAGGAGTTAGTCATCTCATCACAGGTGATGGTCATCTGAAGTCCTCACAGGAGTTGGAGTCATCTCTTCACAGGTGATAGGTCATCTGAAGTCCTCACAGGAGTTAGTCATCTCATCAAAGGTGATGGTCATCTGAAGTCCTTGCAGGAGTTAGTCATCTCTTCACAGGTGATGGTCATCTGAAGTCCTCGCAGGAGTTGAGTCGTCTCTTCACAGGTGATGGTCATCTGAAGTCCTCACAGGAGTTAGTCATCTCATCAAAGGTGATGGTCATCTGAAGTCCTTGCAGGAGTTAGTCATCTCTTCACAGGTGATGGTCACCTGAAGTCCTCGCAGGAGTTGAGTCGTCTCTTCACAGGTGATGGTCATCTGAAGTCCTCACAGGAGTTGGAGTCATCTCTTCACAGGTGATGGTCATCAGTCTGTATGAGAGGCTGGAGCTGACGGACTCAATGGTTACCTCGGCACGGGCGCCCCAAGATAAAACAGAAAAGGAAAATAATTAGCGTAGCTGCTGTTCAAAGCATTAAGCAAAGACAGTCATGTGCACTGATATAATCAAAGTACAAGATTATGAGAAGCATTATGGGAATGCTTGGCTAAAGAGATGCGTCTTTAATCTAGATTTAAACTGTGAGAGTGAGTCTGAGCCCCGAACATTATTAGGTAGGCTATTCCATAGTTTAGGTGCCGTATATGAAAATGCTCTTCATCCTTTAGTGGACTTAGATATCCTAGGTTGTACCAGAAGCCCAGAGTTTAGTGATCGCAAAGATCGTGATGGGTTATAAGGCGATAGAAGATCAGATAACTACACAGGAGCTAAACCGTTTAGGGCTTTATAGGTCAGTAGCAATACTTTAGAATTGATGGAACTTAATAGGTAACTAGTGTAAAATTGGTGTGATATGATCATATTTTCGTGACCTAGTAAGAACTCTAGCTGCTCATTTTGGACTAATTGTAGCTTGTTTATTGAGGATGCAGAACAGCCAGCTAGTAATGCATTACAGGAATCTAGTCTAGAGGTCATGAAGCATGAACTAACTTTTCTGCATCAGAAACAAATAATAACATGTTATGTAGCTTAGTGATGTTTCTAAGGTGGAAGAAGGCTGTTTTTGTAACATTTGAAATATGATTTGCAAAAGATAAGTTGCTGTCTAATATAACACCCAGGTCTTTAACTGTAGAGGATGAAGAAATGGTACAGCCTTCTAAATGCACATTATATTCTAAGAGATTCTGTTGTACAGGTTTTGGTCCAATAAGTAATACCTCTGTCTTTAATAGGAGATAATTACAGCTCATCCAATATTTTATATCTTTAACACACTCTGACAGCTTGGACAATTGTGAGATTTCATCTGGTTGAGCTGAAATAACTGAGAATCATCGGCATAACAGTGGAAACTAATTCCGTTTTTATAATATTACCAAGTGGCAGCATATAAATTTAGAATAACAGAGGGCCTAACACAGATCCTTGTGGCACTCCATAATTTACCAATGTTATCAAAGATTTTTCCCCATTTAAATAGAAAATTGGTAAAGTTCTGTTAGATACAATCTAAACCACTTTAATGCCATATGAGGATGGAGTCTCCATTCTCCAGGGAGTGGCTGACACCGCAAGAGCTCGCTCTGCTGCACGGTTCAGTTCTCCCGGTATATGGACAGCACGAAGGGACCTCAGATGCTTCTGACTCCATAGAACGAGATGGCGGGTGAGTTGAGACATCCGGCAGGAGCGTAGACCCCTGATGGTTGATGTACGCTACTGTGGCCGTATTGTCCGTCCGGACTAGCACATGTTGACCCTTGAGAAACGCCGAAGCGGTGCAGGGCGAACCGTACTGCCAGCAACTCGAAGCAATTGACATGCAGGAGGCGCTGGGGTCCTGTCCAGGAGCCCGCATGTCCATTGCACATGGCCCCCCAGCCCGTGGCAGAGGCATCTGTTGACACAACAACATGCCTGGAAACTCTAAGGCACACCGCCCATGGAAACTGAGGTTCGACCACGGGTGAAGGTTTGAAGGCAGGCTCGAGTCACTTGGACCTGAGCGTGCCTGTCTGACTTGCCCATCTCGGGACTCGATCGCGAAGCCAATGCTGAAGCGGTCTCATGTGAAGCAATCAGCGGGCGTTACGCGGCTGCAGGTGCCATATGCCCCAGGAGCCTTTGAAATAGTTTCAGTGGAACCGCACTCTTGCTCTTGATTTGGCGGAGGCAAGTATCTCTATGTCTGTATTCGCCAAGTTACACATAAGTTACACATTTTAGAACGGACTTCACTGATAGACAGACAGGAGAATGTGCATCATGTTCATTTTATTTACTTGACGAAAGAACAACATTTTGTTTTTATTGTGAGTATACACAAATAGAAGTAGATACTTAACAGTTTTGAATGAAGTAAAACCCTTGTATAGTTATCAGGAAAACGCAATTGAAGGCGCTGGTGACCCCAGGAGTAAATAATCTATGATCAGATACCGACATAAAATGGAGGTTGAGTTTAAAATTCACATAAAATTATTTAACCCTTAAATAGAGACAGCGCCTGCGCTAAAAATAACTAATGCTTAATAACTTTTAAACCGCTAATCCAATCTGTATGCTGTAAAATGCACCGTAAAGAGGAGAATCTCAGTTCTTCAGAAGTATCAAATGCAAAGAAGTATCAATCTCGTGATTGATTATTCACGGGCTCCGTGGTGAGCGTGGATGTGTCATCAAAATCTGCAGCATTGATTCATCAAGGAAACACATGTGGGTTGTTCTCCTGAGCCAAACAGAAACGATTGTATTAGTCCCACCCCGTGCCCAGATTTGTTCAAACTTGGTGGTCTTTTGAACCACCAAATCACATTTCTCTGAAAAACCAAATACATTTTCTTTAATTAAAAACAATGTGAAAGGGGATGTGTATTTGCATGCATGAAAACAAACCGAAATAATGCAGAGCACTCTCTCACATAGCACAGCACACACAAGTCAGTATATTTCTATATGTATGTAGTTTGTGTTTACACAGTTTTCACTCAGGATATTTTCCTCAATTTGTATTTGAGAAGATTATTTTCACCGTTTGTTAATTTACACTTAGTAAAATTGTCACAACATTGTTTGCTTTGTTGTTCATGTACAAATTATGATATATTTCTGAAGAACAATGTTTGCTTCAGTGTTCTGCAATCTTTCAATTTATTTTACTCCTGAACTTTTTGGACACATCTGCATTGTCAGTAAATCAAATACACCTGTTTTCACTCAAAAACGCCTAGAATAATATTATAATAAATGGCTTTAACTTGCTGAGGGATTGTTACATGTAGACAAAATTCCATCTGAAGTCTAAAACAACCAAATCTAACTTTCTAAAGGAAAAAATCCAAACTTCATGAAGTTCTGTTTGAGCAAAAACACCAAATTTTTGCTGCTATTTTTCTTAAAATTCTATTAATTTAAACAATTCTCAGACTAAATAGATTTTGGAATGAGCTAAATGGAAACTGTTTAAAATGATATATGGCACTTAATGCTAACTGCTAGAATGGGTGAGAAAACAAAGAAAAGAAGAGGCAAGTCAGGCGCCCCTAAAATGTTCTAGGTCTTTAAGGGTTAAACAAGTTAACATTTCATCTCCATTTATTTATATATTTGGTAAGCGGGTACATAAGCAGAATAATGTACAGTCAGCTTCTGCTTTACAGCAAATCCTGCAGTTTTAAATGAAAATGTCCAGTGTCTGCAAGTGTTTATATAATCCGGTGTGGATTATATAAACTCTGGGAATGTTAATTTAACACTGGGGGTGTTGATCATCTTGTTGGGGTTTATTTTGTTGATAATGATCAGCTGACAGTATGTTATCCCTTACATATACAAACACATATATGTGTCACTTAATAACTTCATCAGTTGAAGCCACTGCCTATTTACCTGTTTTTACAGGATTTGTCAAAGATCAGATGGGGAGGTTAGAGTTTTCTCTTCAGTGTTTCCAAAGGAGTGCATGTTTAGTCAAGACATAAAAGGTTTTTTAAAAGTTTAAACCTCAATGTTAAACTAGTTTGTTCCTTTGACAGTTCCAGAGGGTGTGAAGCTGAATCTGGCTCTGTGTGGGAGTGACAGAAGATTAAAATCCTTCATATCAAACCTGATCCTGAACCAGAGCGAGAGAGGATCAGAGCTCAGCTCAGAGTGTGTGAGGAGAGACGTGGAGCTTCATGGACGTCTGATCTCTCTGGTGGAGCTTCCAGCTCTCTTCAACTCTCAGCTCTCAGAGGAGGAAGTGATGCGCCAGACTCTCCGCTGGGTGTCTCTCTGTGATCCTGGAGTTCATGTTTTCATCCTCATTATTCCTGATGGTCCACTTAATAATGAAGACCGAGCAGAAATGGAGAAGATCCAGAAGATATTCAGCTCAAGAATCAACAAACACCTCATGATCCTCATATACCAGAATCCAGAGCGTCAGACAGCAGAACTAAAGGAAGAACCACCGTCTGTCGTTGAGAGTTTGGGAGGACGGCATCATTTCATCGGCCCAAACACACAAGTGTCCATGTTGATAGAGGAACTGGAGCAGATGGTTCAGGCAAATAGTCGAGTTTGTTTCTCCACAGAGACATTGTGGGATGCACAGATGGAAAAACTGCAGAAATTTGAAGAAATGAAGAAGAGAATCCATTCATTAGAGACGTGGTTTCAATCACAAGGTAATGTTCAGAAAATCAGACACTTCTCATGACTGATCAAGTCTACACAGATTGGTGAGATAAAATAATAACTTTACATGCAGAGTTCAGAAGAAATAATCTGATTAGCACATAATTCTTCAGTTTAAATTACACACTACATACACTGATAAATGATTGATAAATGATTGACAAGCTTCATTTCAAAATCAATAGACTGTTTTTCATTTTATTTATCTATTTTTAGATTCAAGAGAAAGAGCAGATGATCTGAGGATTGTGCTGCTGGGAAAAACTGGAGTAGGGAAGAGTTCAACAGGAAACACCATCTTGGGAGGAGAACCATTTATATCAGACACATCTCCAGATTCAGTCACTATAGAGTGTCAGAGTAAATCAGCTGAAATCAATGGTCGACGCGTAACTGTGATCGACACTCCAGGTCTGTTTGATACTAAACTCAGTAATGAAGAAATCCAGAAAGAAATCACCAACTGCATCTCCATGACCCTGCCTGGACCACATGTGTTTCTCCTGCTGGTACATGTGGGACGATTCACTCAAGAAGAGGAAAAATCAGTCGAGATCATTCAAGAGACGTTTGGTGAGAAAACATTAACGTACACTATTGTGCTCTTCACCAGAGGAGATGATCTGAAGAACAAAACCATTGAACAGTGGCTGGGAAAACCTGGATCTCCTTTGATGAATCTGATTGAAGCGTGTGGAAACAGATTCCATGTGTTCAATAATAATGAGACTGGAGACCAAACACAAGTGTCTGATCTACTGGAGAAGATAGACAACATGGTGAAAGAAAATGGAGGGAGTTACTACTCATGTAAGATGTTCAGAGACATGGAAAGAAAAATACAAGAACAACAACAGAATATGCTGATGGATAAAGTGGAGCAACTGAAAAGAGAGAGAAAGAAATTATGAACAGACATGAAGAAGAGAAAAAAATATGAAGATAAATTTAGAGGGAGAAATACAAAATTGTTACAAAGAGAGAAAGACAAGAGAAAAGAGTTTAGAGAGAAAGAAGAACAATATAAAAGAGATATTAAAGAAAGAGAGGATCAGACGAGAGAAATGCGAGAGGAGATAAAGAGAGAACGAGAGGAATGGGAGAGACAGAAACAAGAAGAAATACAAAGAAGAGATGAAGAGGATGAGAGCAGGAGAAAGAAAGAACAGGCAATGTCAGATGAGTATTATCAGAGAATTAAACAAGAAGAAGAGAGAATGAAGCTGATGATGGAGGAAGAAAGACAAAATCATGACAGAGAGAGAAAGAGAAGAGAAGAGGATGATGAAAGAAGGAGAAAGATAGACAAGGAAACATGGGATGAATATTATCAGAAACTTAAAAGAGAGAGAGAAAGAAGACAGAGAGAGAGAGAAGCTCTTCAGTCCAAACATGAAGAAAAGATGAAGAGTGTTAAGATGATGATGAAGGAAGAAAGACAGAATCATGATAAAGAGAGAAAGAGAAGAGAAGAAGAATTTAGAGAGAGAGAAGAACGATATAAAAGAGACATTAAAGACATAGAGGATCAGGAGAGAGAGATGCGGGAGGAGATGAAGAGAGAACGAGAGGAATGGGAGAGACAGAAACAACAGGAAAGAGAAAGAGAAGAAAAGGAGAAAGAAACACAGAATACAGACACAGGTCAGAATAATAAATATGAGCAATGAAAACTGTGAAAATAAATCTGCGTTTTTATCCTTCACAAAAATGTATTCAATCTAATCTATTTATTATTGTTATAATTATTATAAACACAGGGAATATTCAGGAAGAGAGTTAACTTATAAGGGCTCGTCACTCAAGTGGGATCCATGTGCGAACTTTATTGATAATCAAGGTTGAACAGGCACGGTCAAGCACCAGCAAATCAGGCAAACGGAGAGCACGCAAAAACAGGTCGGTGAACAGGCGAAGGGTCAGGGCAGGCGGATAACGATCACAAGTCCAGATAGAGCAAAGGGTCCATAAGGCAGGCAGCGATGGGTCGTCGGCGATAAACACAGAGTAGTCACAAAGGCAGGCAATTAACAGGATAGATACGCTCAGAGTTGTACACCGTGGCAATACAAAACTTTGCAACGATTACAGGGAGAAAGTCAGCTTAATAGACCAGGGGATTGGCTACAGCTGGAGCAGTTGATCAGAGCCTTGTATGGGGCTTATAGGAAATGTAGTGTGGGGGGACAGACAGTCAATACTCGGATGATGGAGCCCTCTGGCGGTCAGAGAAGGGAATCACGGAGCTCGACTCTGTCGGTTAATCTGGAATGGACCCACGTACCTGGGGCTGAGCTTTCTACAGAGTCGGCCGTAAATCCCTTTGTGGATAACCACATCCATTGGCCAGAACTGTATTCAGGACCACGGCAGCGGCCTGTCTTCTCTGCCAACGAATGGCTCGTTGGAGGTGAGTGTGGGCTTGCTTCCAGGTCTCCTCACTCCTGCATAGCCAGTCATTAACTGCTGGGACCTCAGTGGGTTCTCCCGACCAAGGGAATAGGGGTGGCTGGAATCCTATTATGCACTGGAAGGGGTCTGGATGGAGTTTTGGGTGTAATCAGCCCACACCAGATAGCGACTCCAATCATTCTGATGTTGGTTGCAATAAGATCGCAGGAACCGGATGATTTCTTGGTTCAACCTCTCGGCCTGACCATTGGACTGAGGGTGGTACCCAGAGGTAAGGATTACACTAACCTCGAGCATCTTGAATAAAGCAGCCCAGACTCATGAAGTGAACTGGGGTCCTCGGGCAGAAACTAAATCTTCAGGTAACCCATAGAAGAAGAAGACCAGGTTGCAGAGGTGTTATGCTGTCTGCAGGGCAGTGGGCAGCTGGGGTAGAGGTATGAGGTGGTATGCCTTATAAAAATCGGTCTCGACGGTAAGAATTGGTGGTGTGGCCGTTGGAAACTGGTAGGTTGGTAATTAAGTCGACAGCAATGTGCGACCAGGACGTTGAGGAATAGGGAGAGGTTGGAGTAGGCCTGCTGGCAGTTACCGGGGACTTCTGTGTTGCAAGTCTGGCATCGCTGGACGAACGTAGTGGTATCCTTGGACAGGAAGGCCCTGGGGACAACCATTGGGGACTTCCAACTGAGCGTTTGCCTGCTCAATCTCAGTTATAACGTCCCACTGGACAGGAGCGACTATGAGTTTGGGGGACAGGATGGTTGCAGGAAGCTGAGGCAATTGATCAGGCTGTGTTGCCTGGACAGGGCATCGGCTTTGGTATTCTTGGACCCGGGCGGTAAATAACTGTGAAGTTGAAACGGGTGAAAAGAGAGACCAGCGTGCCTGCCTGGGGTTGAGTCTCTTGGCTGTTCTCAGGTACTCCAGGTTCTTATGGTCAGTCAGGACAGTGAACGGATGAGTGGATCCCTCCAACCAGTGGCGGCACTCCTCGAAGGCAGCTTTCATCGCTAAGAGTTCCTTGTCTCCGGGTCTTAGTTCCTTTGGGCAGCATTCAACTTCCTGGAGTAAAAGGGACATGGATGTAGCTTGGGGGAGTACCTTGTCTTTGGGAGAGGATAGCCTCAGACCAATGTTGGAGGTGTCCACCTCAACGATGAAGGGGAGATCAGGGTCCGAAGGCGCAGGATGGGAGCTGAGACGAACCATTTTTTCGGTTGTTCAAAGCTTGGACAGCTGCGTCAGACCATCTGAGGCAGTTGGCTCTTCTTAACCATGGACGTTAGGGGTTGGCCACTGAACTGAAACCCTGATGAAACGACGATAAAAGTAGGCAAAGCCCAAGAAGCGTTGAAGCTCTTTCAAGGTGATGGGTTGTGGCCAGTTAAGAACTGCTCAAACCTTCCTCTCATCCATCGCGACCCCCTCTGGACTGATGACATACCCCAGGAACATACTGGACGTCTGATGAATTTCACACTTCTCGCCTTTGCGTACAGCTGGTGTTGAATGAGTCGCTGAAGAACAGCCCTAACGTGTTTAACATGCTCATCGTAGGTGTCTGAAAAGACCAAGATATCATCAATGCAGACAATGACTGAGTGATTAAGCATGTCTCTAAAAACATCATTGATGAATGACTGGAAAACAGAGGGACTGTTGACCAGACCGAAGGGCGTGCCCTGTGGTAATAGAAAAGGCAGTTTTCCACTCATCCCCTCATTTATACGAATAAGATTGTAGGCACTGCGAAGATCTAGTTTCGTAGTATTTGGTCGTTGAGAGCTGCTCCAAAAGCTGCTGGGACCAGAGGAATTGAGTATCGGGACTTGACTGTCACTTCTTTCAAACCTCGATAGTCGATGCACGGTTGAAGACCTCCATCCTTCTTCTGGACGAAGAAGAATCCAGCAGACGCAGGAGACGAAAAGGTCGAATGAAGCCCTTTGCTAATTCCTCCTCGATGTATTTCTTCATGGCCGCGACTCGGGCTGAGAGAGTGGAAAATGCGACCCTTAGGATGGGAAGAGCCAGGAAGCAGGTCGATGGCGCAGTCGCAGGACCTGTGCGGAGGCAGTTTGGAAGCTTTGACCTAACTGAAAGCTATAGCCAGATCAGCATACTCGTTGGGAAGATTGGGGACAGAAGTGTATTCTCGAAGAAAGTGATAGACTAGACCGGCATGGGTGAGATCTGAGACAGACATCTGGGGATCTGAGACAGACAACACTCACCGACTTCTGGGACTCTGGAACTGCTCTAGAAGGACAGGCAACTCGTTGATGGCCAGATTGTCCACAGTACAAACATAGGTGCTGTGCCAATCGCCGAGCTCTCTAAGTGGCGGATAAACGGTAGGTGTTGATATGCATAGGTTCCGGTTCGCCTGTGTGTGGAGTTGAGGGTGCACGGGAATGCCGCGAGTGTTTGATCTTCGTGATCTAATAAGGTTGTCAATCCGAATGGTGAGCTCCATGAACTGATCAAAACCCCTTCCTCGTCGCGCAGGCCTACTCAGTCTGTAGTTCATGATGTAATCCCTTCTGAACAGAGTTTTGAGTGTGTCATCAACCCAAGAAGTCTGAGTGACGAGGGTGCGAAACTCGAGATCATATTCAGCCGGAGTCATGCTGCCTTGAGAAAGTTCTAGAAGGCTACCACCCGCACTCTGCCCTCTGGGATGATCAAAGACTTAGCGAAAACGTTGCAGAAAGACATCAAAGGACGCCACTTTTACACCTAGTCGGGTCTCCGTCAAACTTGTCTGGGAATGCGACGAGGATAGCGCTGACAGCTGAGCTGGGAGACAGTCACTGGATCGTTAGGCGCCTAAGTTTTCTGTAAAGACTCGTCACTCAAAGTGGGATCCATGTGCGAACTTTATTGATAATCAAGGTTGAACAGGCACGGTCAAGCACCAGCAAATCAGGCAAATGGAGAGCACACAAATACAGGTCGGTGAACAGGCGAAGGGTCAGGGCAGGCAGATAACGATCACAAATCCAGATAGAGCAAAGGGTCCGTAAGGCAGGCAGCGATGGGTCGATAAACACAGAGTAGTCACAACAAGCAGGCAATGTACAGGATAAATACGCTCAGAGTTGTACACCGTAGCAATACAAAACTTTGCAGTAATTACAGGGAGAAAGTCAGCTTAAATAGACCAGGGATTGGCTACAGCTGGAGCGGTTGATCAGAGCCTTGTATGGGGCTTATAGGAAATGTGGTGTGGGGACAGACTGTCAATACTGGGTGATGGAGCCATGTCAGAGGAGGGAATCACGGAGCTCGACTTAGTGACATAACCAAAGCTTTATTTAATAAGGAGGTAAGAGGCCAGGATAATGGATAGGGGCTGGTGACTCAAAACCATTGCGAACCACTGAGATGGACTGGTATAAATTGTTTTAAGTTTAGTTTTGAGTTTAACACTTGTTTCTCAGGGTCCCATATGTAATTAATTGTTGTAATTCTCTTAACTCTATTATTGTAATTTTCAGATGATGAAGATTCAGGAAGTTTGAGAATCTTGCTGTTTGGGAGAACAGGAAATGGAAAGAGTGCCACAGGAAACACTATTCTCGGAAAAAGGAGTTTCAGAGTGAAGATAGTAAAGTTTGGTGACCACTACTTGTAAGAAAGTAGTTGGAGAAGTTGATGGTAAATCAGTTGCTGTTGTTGATACTCCAGGACTCTTTAACTCCTCACTGACAAAAGAACGAGTGGCGGAAGAAATAGTGAAATGTGTTTCTCTGTCCGCTCCTGGACCTCATGTGTTCATTATTGTGTTGAGTTTGGGAAGAATCACCCAAGAGGAGAAAGACACTTTAGACATGATAAAGAAGATCTTTGGCCCAAAAGCAGCAGAGTTCAGCATTGTTCTCTTCACTAGAGGAGATGATCTGAAAGAACAAACAATCAAGAATATTTAAAGAGTATGAATGAGGAACTCAAGAAACTGATCAGTGACTGTGGAAACAGATTCCTGGCCTTTAACAACAGAGAAATACGGGATCGGACACAAGTAACTCAGCTCTTAAACATGATAGAGAAGCTGAAGGAGTCTAATGAGGGCCAATACTTCACTAATGAGATGTTAGGAGGCAGCGATCTCAATGAACAGAGAAGAGAAATGATAGAAGAGAAGAAAAGAACAAATCAGGCTCAAGTTGAAGAATTAAAAGACAAATATGATGGGAAGTTAAACGCAAGACAGAGAGACTGAAGGAGAAGAAACGAAAGGCAGATGAGGAAAGAGTGATGCTGGAGGACAAGTTCAGAGAAAAACAGGAAACACTGAGGAGAAAGATTGAGGAGAAAGAAAAGGAGGAGGATAAGAAACAAGAGGAGGAGGATCAGAAACGATCAGAAGAGGAAAAACAGCAAAGATATGAATATGATCAAAGAGTAGAAGAGATGGAGAGAGAGATTGAAAACCAGAGAATACAGTATAAAAAACAGCAAAAAGAAAGAGAAGAGGAAGATCAGATGAGAGAAGAAGAATATCAACAAGATCAAGAAAAGATGAAAACTGAGCAGGAACGCATCATGGCAGAGTTAAGAGAAAACAGGAAGAGGAAATAAAAAGAGATTCAGGAGAACAAATGAGGAAGGAACAAGAAGAGAAAGAGAGAGAAGAATGGAAGAGAAAAATAAAAGAGGCTGAAGAAGACAAAGAGAAACAAGACGGAATTAAACAACAGCTGACAGAATGGGAGGAAGAGAAGAAAAGACAGATGAAAGAACGAGAGGAAGAGGAAAGAGAGATAAAGGAGAAACACGAGGAACAGCTGAGAGAGAAACAAGAAGAACTGGAGAAAAGGAGAGAGAGATTTGAAACTGAGAGAGAAGAACAAGAACAGATGATAGAGGAAGAGAGAGAAAACAGAAAAGAGAGAAAGAAGAAAAAGAGAGAGAATGTGAAGAAGAGAGAAATGAAAAGAAAAGACGTTATGAGCAGCTGGAGCGAGAGAGAAAAGAGGAGTGGGAGAGAAGAAAACAAGAGGATGAAGAGAGACGAGAGGAGAAGAGAAAGAGATGGGAGAAAATGAGGGAAGATCTGAAACAAGAGCAAGAAGAAGAGATGAAGAGAATAGAAAGAGAGGAGAGAGAAGCAATAGAAAGAGAAGAAAAAGAGTGTGATGAAATGAAACAGAAACATGAAGAGGAAATAGAGAAGATGAAGAACAAACATCGAGACGAAACCAGAAAACGAGAAGAAGAACTGATTGAGTTTATAAAGAGGAAAGATCAGCAGGTCCAGGAGCTCAAGGAGACGATTAAAAACTATATGAAGAGAAAAATAGATCATTTATTGGGAAGTGGTTCTCACGCGCTTTTGGTCGCAACACCTCTAACTAACACTAAAAATTATAAAACCTGAAAGTTTTTTAAAATTGAAAAATGTACAATGAAAAACACCTGCAGTAGTTTCAATGTGTAATATTGAAATATAACAGTAAGAGAGCATAATAGATCAGAAATTAACTTTTATTTAAATAATCAAAAGAATGTTTTAGGTATTTCAGTGATGCTTTGGATAAACACCATATAACAGCGCAGCGCTTCACAAGCTCAGCTACTTGTAAGTACATCATCTTGTGCATTCACAATAGCAGCTTGTGAAATCTGAAGAAGAACACCTCACGCTCGGTGCTGCTTTTATAAAGGCAGAGCCCCAACCGCTATCCACACACTTGAACACCGTTGCAACAACTGTTTTCTGTTTTTCTTTTCCTGCTGATCTCCATGCAGTGTATCCACACTTTGAGAACCACTGCCTTAATGAGATGTGCACAGATGAGCTTTAAATGGCCCAAAATGTAGAGCTGAAACCATAATAGATTCACAATCCAGAACCGGCTTAACACACATCACACAGAAATTAAAAAGATTAAAGAATAATCCTTAATTCACTTCAGGCATGCTTACACACAGGCACACACATTTTGTAGATACAGATATTTAGTGATTTTGTAATGTCTAAATATGAATTATGGAACAATATTTGTGAGTAGCATGACAAAAGTACTATTATAATCACTAGATGGCATTTTAAATGTCTGGTTTTAGTTTTCCACCAGTAATCTGGTGGAAAAGGCATATGTGCCATGTTAACCCCATTAAACATGCTTACACACATATTTGTGTTTTACATATAGATATTTTAAACATATGATTAGTAACCTCTCTCCTTTTCACACGTTTTGTTGTAAATATAGAGATTTGAAATAAATCATAGGTAAGAAAATACATACTTCAGGTTTCACTTTAAAAACATGATCATTGTAATAATATTATTGCAAAAACATACCTCAAATGAATTAATGAAGTGATAAACCTTGACAAAATGTTATTTGTAAAAGTAATTATAAGAACTTTAAATATGACTTCAAATGAAAAACCCTATTAAAAAAAAAGAACTAGATTAGTGAGCAGAATGAGTGGTCATCTGCTGCCATCTGGAGGTTATAATGACAATTTCAGGGACATTGCCAATAAAAGCATATAGGAAAATTCTAATTGTTCACCTTTTTAACTGTTATAGGGGCACCAGTTGCCCAATCTGCATGAAAATGTGCATGGTTGTTTAGACTTATGCAGCATGTGCTCAACTATGTTCATGCGTTCAGAGTTTTAATTTAGATTTTATAGGCTTTATGCACTTGGCCACATCCATTTTTATAAATCACCCTGTTTTAGCTACTCAAAGTGTAAAGTTCAACTTTTTGATAACTATTGACCTAGAGAGTCTAGAGAATTGTACTGCATTGGTTTTATTCAGATTGAGCAAAAAGTGTAGGACTAGTTAGCAAAAGTATATTTAATGAATTATTTGATTGACAGCAAAACTACGTGATTACAGAGGCGTAAAAATGTTTGTTAGCGCCACCTAGTGGCCAATTTCTTTCAAAAGGGTTTAGTCGTAACCTAGACTTACACACCTGCAGCTCATTAAGTGATCCTAAAGAAATCGATGAAGGTGTTTGATTAAAGTTGAAGCTCTACAGGAGTAGATTTTTATCGATTTTGATTACAGGAGTAGACCAGTAGACTTTTATAAAGAAGCTAAAAGCTACTTTCAGTAAAGTCGAAGACTGAGCACAAGTGTTGCAAACTAAGGACTATTGTGATGTCAGTGCAAAATGGCCACTCAACCTCTGAACCAGCCAATAGTGAGGCTGCAAGGGTGAAGTCACAGCAGCGACACCACTCATTTTCATGTTATTATAGTACAATCAAATAATTAAGACACAAACTTTAATATTTAAATTTATTTTAAAATATTGCATTGTGCAAAATGATCATGAATTAGTATTGATGCTGTGGGTTATTTTTCTATTCATATACGTCTCCTCATTTACAGTCGGAGGAATAATACACAAGTTCCATCAATGCTTCCAAATAGGGCTGCACGCTTAATCACACAATGCATAAACGCGATAATTAGTGCAATAATTAGAGCAGTTTTTTATGCGTAGCTTGTCAATGAATTATGGCTTTATACATATGGCCCCAGATTTCTAGCACTCCAGCATGCTTTGCTTCAGCAAATGTTGAAATGTAGCTATAATCGTGTGTTATTGTGTTTTAGAACACAATATTAACGTGGTATATAACATCTGTTTACATATAAATGATTATATATTATATTATATCATGTTGGCATGTTTAGATGTTTTTGCTGGTGCTCCTAACTTTTGAAGTTGGGAGTACCCGTGTTACCAAGTAAAAAGTTAACTTTAAGCTTGGTCTTTTAGGCAATCGGTTTGCATTGCTTTAATATGTAAATCAGATCACTGTTACAACAGAAATGCAACAGAGAAATTACTACTGGCAGGAAAATTACAAGTAGAAAATTACATCAGTCAACAATTTAAATGAGCTATCTTGAATGAATACAAATCCAGGATATTTCACTTCAAAATAATTGTTTGCAAGTAATCATACAAACATTTTTTTACCTTATAAGACAAAAGAGATAATAAAAAGAAAAACAGAATGCAAGAATAACTTAACTAAGAAATTAAAAATGCCTGAGTATGCTACTCATTGTATGCATAATCTGGCATGTTTTAATCCATTATGCTGTTTTAAGATGGATGTTAAATCAAAATTTGAGTTTTTTAGCTTTTAGTATGATTATGTTATCCTTATGGTTATGAATGCGCTGGTGTGTTCTAAAACAATGACAAAATTCACATTCAGGAGATATAAGCATTCAAAACTTAGAGTCTCTCACTTCGTTAAAATGAATCACATATGTTCACACATTTACTATTTTCTACATGGTAAAAGGCACATATATATGCGATTCAGACCGTGTAAATATGCTTTCAGTTGAGACAAACGAAGTCTGGTTTAACCACCACAGCACAAACACACACACAGTCTAGACCAGAGCTGTTGACTAGAGACTCAGAGCGCAGCATGGATCATATGCTATTTTACAGTTAAGATGTTTTTATTGGAAAGCGCCTTGTGCTCCTTTTGGTTGTTGTAAGGCGCTATATAAATAAAATTTGATTGATTGATTGATATGTGTGAGTCAGCAGACGACTAAATTTATCGGACCTGTTTAAATTCTGCTGTATTTCACAGATATGGAGGGGATTATGGTGATAAACAGTTAGCGATTAGGAGGAAACTGTGGCTTTACCAAACAGAAAGGCTCCAGTCAAACTGTGGTATTAACGAAACGCTATTGGCTGTTTCAAAAAGAGGAGGAGCTGCTAACAGCTGGAGCCGTTTCACGGAAAATGACATCAACACACTGAATAATGCGGCACGTTTCAAAGCACTTCAGTGGGCCTTTAATGTCTTTGCTTTAGTTTTCTCTGTTTATTCAGCAGATTTGATCAGATCATTACTCAGAGAAAACATTTATAATCATATATTATACATTTTAAACATTTAAACATTTATCAGATTACTTATTTTTCTAGCTCATGCAATGTTAGCTATTGTTTAATCTTATGATTGTGTGGTCTTAAGGGATGATGGTCTTCATGAGTAAGAGATCAAGTCTTTAACATGGTTTTTAACATCACAGAACGATGTTGTGAAGCAGTAAAATTTTTGTAGCTTGATGTATGTGTATCACATGTACTAATGTACTATTCTCCTGTTTTATATTTGTGTATTTTACTAAAGGGCTAGGGTCCCTTCTCAGACAATGCAATTTGCAAAACTTGATTCCTGTTTTGCTGTCAGAGGTGAAGAACTGGAAACAAGAATGATCTGCTTGCCAAACACCCACATGATATATAAAGATTGAGAGAGTTAGTCTCTCTTTGCTTCTTCCACTCTGTTCTCTCTACTGATCGATAATAAAAGAACAAAATTCTCCACTTCAGGCTTTTGTCTCTTCCTTCAAACTTGTCCAATATGTGGAAAGACGGGGTTTATAGAGGCTGATGCAATTTGCCTACTTATACTACGCCCTAAAGGTGTGTACTCTATTTGTGAGAAGTGTGCCGCAGAAGAGTAGACAAGCAATCATGTCATAAAATTGCTTTATGTGTATCTCGTCAGCGTAAACTGGCCAGTCGTCACAGTTCATGTCCTCCATATTTAATTTAATTTCCAGTAGGGCTGTCAAAATTCCTCAAAAATTATCAGTGTTCATTTTGTTGAGGAATAATTTGTGTCATAATTTTCGTCAACAACCTTTTTCACTGACGAAACCAGATGATAACTTAACAAAAACTAGTGTTGGATGACAAAACTATGAAAAATCTACTGTCATTTTTGTCAACGAATAAAAACGAGACAAAAATGTCAGGAGAGACTATCAGGAAGAGATCCGGTCAGAGCTGATATGCTGTGTATTGTAACAGATGCACATTTGAGTTGTCACGTATAAAGATGGGCAGAGGATCACCAATTTGCCAACAAATACATGAGAAAATTATTGAAATGTTTAAAAACAATGTTCCTCAAAGAAAGATAGGAAGAGATTTGGATATTTCACATTCAACAGTGCATAACATAATTAAAAGATTCAGGGAATCTGGAGGAATTTCAGTGCGTAAAGGACAAGGGCTCAAGCCTAAGCTGAAAACCGTGATCTCCGATCCTCAGGCGGCACTGCATCAAGAATCGTCATTCATCTATGTTTATATCACCACATGGGCTCAGGACTACTTTGACAAACCTTTGTCAAGTACCACAATACGTAGTTACTTCCACAAATGCCAGTTAAAACTGTACTGTGCCAAAAGGAAGCCCTATGTTAACAGTGTCCAGAAGCGCCACGAATTCTCTGGGCTTGGAGGTATCTGGGATGGACCATCACACAGTGGAAACGTGTACTGTGGTCAGATTAATCAGTATTTCAGGTATTTTTTGGGAGGAATGGACGCCGTGTGCTCCGGACCAAAGAAGAAAAGGATCATCCAGACTGTGACCAGAAACAAGTCCAAAAGCCAGGGTCTGTCATGGTATGGGGTTGTGTCAGTGCCCTTGGCAAAGGTAACTTGCACTTCTGTGAAGGCACCATTAATGCTGAAAAGTACATAGAGATTTTGGAGCATAATATGCTGCCTTCAAGAAGACATCTTTTCCAGGGACGTCCATGCATATTTCAACAATGGGACAAAATTACACCTGAAACACTTCATCACTTGGTGTCTTCAGTCCCTAAACGTCTTTTAAGTGTTGTGAAAAGGAATGGCAACATTACAAAGTGGTAAATGCTTTACTGTCCCAACTTTTTTAAATGTGTTGCAGAAAGGATGCATATTTACAAATTACATGAAGTTGATCAGACAAAACATGAAATATTTTTTGTTCATATTGTCTGCAATGAAATACAAGTCAAAGTCAATTTAGAAATCACTTCTTTTCTTTTTTTTTTATGCTTTTCCATACTGTCCCAACTTTTTCCGATTTGGGGTTGTAAATTAAATATCATCACCTGTGTACATTAGCCCACTTCTTCTCAACGCTTTTTCCTGATGGTTTATAGATCAATTACTCAGAGTCGCCTCTGTTGTTTCTAAGAATAGCACGCGGCGTTATATAAACGCCTCGACCATTTGGGGAGAAGCGCGCAGTCAGCGGAGGAGCCAGGCGGAAGTATAAACATGGCTGTGAGCTAGCCCCGCCCACTGCAAAGCAGATATAAATTGAATTTATAATATTTGTTGACAGCCCTAATTTCCAGCCATATTGGAGAGAAAAGATGTAGCACATTGTTCAGAGTTTTAGGTTTTATGCGAAGAACTCTCCTCATATTTTTGCATAATGATGCATTTTAAAGTTAATAGTTAAATTAATCTTTATAAAAGTTCACATTGTGTTGCAGACAAATAATAACATTAAATATAAATGCATCATGAGGTTACTTGTGTATTAGTAGTCAACTCAAAACCCTCTTTATCTAAACCTCTCTACTTAACCGCTGGTCGCACACTTCTGCCATGTTTGTAGTTTTTAACACTGTTTCTTGGTGTTTGTAGTTCTGAACCGAATCCTCCTCCTGAGTTGTGGTCGGGCAGAGTATAATTAGCATGATATAGACATGAATCTATAGTTAATAATATTATAATACTACTATACTTCAGAATAACTAATCAATAATGATCTGTACAGTGCATCGAAAATTTGCAGCCATGAAAGCCTTTTAAGTGTGCAAGAATATAAAAGAAACAAACACATGCAAGAGAAGGGAACATGAGGGCTGGGTTGGTGTCCTAATACAGAACTTCATCAAGTGAGCAAAAACATCAGGTGTCCTTCACCTCTTACGCCCCATTCGCACGGGGCGAGGCGTTAATGCTTCTCATTTACTTTGAATGGGTGACATCATCCGCTTGCCGAACTGAATTGTGGGCTCCGTCGCTTCACTTGCGTTGCAAGCAGCAGAAGTTGAAGATTTCTCAACTTTTCCAGCGCCAACGCAGGCGTCATCCAATCAGTTTGCCGATGCAAATACCCTAGAGCAGGCGCTAGCCAATGCGTTCATGCAACCCTAGAGCAGACGTGTGATTGGCTGTTGTCACTATAACGCCAAACTTCAGCCACGCCCTCCGTCAAGCGGTAACGCAGAAGCCCCGTGTGAATGCAGTGTTAAGCCCAATTTATACTTCTGCGCGAGTGTACGCCGTAGCTACGCCGTAGCATGTGTGAGACGGCGTACCCTACGACGTACCCCGACGCGCACCTCTCCAAAAATGTAACAACGCGTCAATTCTACGTGGATCGCAA